>JMFS01136802.1:0-34536 GCA_000699545.1 Podiceps cristatus | reverse complement strand
CTCATCAATGCTTATAAAAAACGTAAGGGCAGTTGTTGAGAGGATGGGGCCAGGCTCTTTCTGGTGGTGCCCAGTGACCGGACAAGGGGCAACGGGCACAAGCTGGAACACGAGAAGTTGCATCTGAACATGAAGAAAAACGTCTTTGCTGTGAGGGAGACAGAGCCCTGGCACAGGCTGCCCAGAGAGGTGTGGGGTCTCCTCTGGAGATACTCAAACCCACCTGGACACGGCGCTGTGCACCCTGCTCTGGGTGACCCTGCTCTGGCAGGGGTTGGACTAGATGATCTCCAGAGGTGCCTTCCAACCCCTGCCATTCTGTGATCTTTCCAAAATTAATAACTTACCAGTAGCTTTATGAAAGAAAGCCTCAGGCTAGGAGATCAGGAAAATTTTTCATGAGTACGGAGCTCTGGTAGGCTGTAGTGTTTTTAAGGAAATGAAGGAGCTCAGAAGCTTGGAGCATTAACAAGTGGGCAGGAGAAACACCAAAGGACATACTGAAGGAGGTGATTTTGAAAAGGACAGGGTGCTCTCATTGACTTTTACATTTTGTAACGTGGATCCTCTTAAAGTTTTCACTGATGATAACAACGTTTAATGTCATGAAGTGATATCAGAGCTGCCTGGACAGCGACACAAATTGTCCTCATCCTGCACTATTTGGAGGACAACCATGTTACAGCTGTTAGCTGAGTCTGTCTTCCAGCACTGCCAATCCAGCCAGGTTGCCGGTGCGAAAAGGAGCACACTCACTATATAAACAAAGAATTAGCAATAGTAGCACCCCACAAATGCATTAAGTGCTGCAGAGTGAGGAACAGCATTAGCACTGCCACGCAACCATTGTCTCCTCCCATGTTTTACATAGCACTAGACCACGAGAAGTGCTAACTCCAGCACGATCTTCAGCAACACCAGAGCAAGACTGCACCAGTGTAACAGGAAAAAGGTCATGGTGAATGACTATAGTCGAAGTCTGACTACTTTTCCATACAGGCAGAATTAACTCGAGTGAAAATTATCATCATTATCAAATACTAGACATGCTTGCTGGGTCCCTGCTAACACATTAGAGCAGGCTTTTTCACATGTTCAAAAATTAATTCATAGATTTTAGCAGACATAAAGATCGACAGACTTATTTAAACACTTTTAACATACACTACATATATGGCCTATAAGCACATTTGTAACTGGCTTCTTTAAGAACGCAATCGAGGTCAACATATGCAGCTCTATATTTGAAAGATATAAGCTGTTGAAAAATGTTTAGAAATTTTCTCTTCTTTCCGCTGGAAGATATATATATTACTCTCATTTTCCCTTATGATGCACTAATAAAGCTTTAAAGTTTATAATCTACAGTAACAACCCCTACCCTAGCAAACTGGATGAGAGAAGGGCAAGGCCAGCTAAATGGTGGTCTTAGACTCTCAGAGTACATAACATAAAAGAAATCAAGACTTCCAACTGGTGAGCAATCTACTTTGAGTCATCCATTCATTTCTTACTGAAGTGGTCATATTTATGACCAATAATACCACATAGTTTGATGCCCTTGTTTTACTGCTAAAACCGCAGATACCAGGAAACATCTGCCAACAGTGATAGCTACCACACTAAACAATAGCTGCCCAAGGGAAGAGACGGAAACCAAGTCATAGAAATAGAGTGAAAGTGGACTCCACAGAGCTTGTGAGAACATACATGCTGGGAACTATACTGCTTTAGCATGTAAAAAGAACTAATTGGATAATCCAATAGTCTTCTCTTCTCCATTCCATCGTTATTTCAGTAGCAATATTTCTATACCCACCTCTTTGGCATGATTGACACAACGCAGGTATTGGCTAGCCAGGGCAGAGCAGCTGAGGGTCTCCTGAGCGTGTTGCTGATAACATTGTAGAATTTTATCCTGCAGATCAGCGCAGATTGGATGAGACTCATATCGCCTGGGGAAAGAGAAAAGAACATCTTGGGTTTTTTTCTCAAAAAAGATTTCAGGAAAGATGCCACTCATTTTTATTTTTAAAGAAGTAAACTAAACAAGAGAAGTGAAGGAAAACACTTTAACGTTATAAAGAAGGGCTGTTTCTAGAGCTAGTTGGGTTATAAAGTGGGTAACATCGGACAGGAACATCGAGATGAGCTGAAGAAGTTTGGTTATTAGGATCAAGGGTGTCTCCCTGATCTAGTACTCAGATTCCAGAGGCAGAGAAAATTAACAGCCAACTTCATCTGAGCACACACCTTTAACTGAAGAACCCAGCAATGATGAAGCACATCTAATCTCACCTGCATTAGAAAAACAATCACAGAACCACAGGAAAGCTTCATCGCTGTATCGCCCTTTAAAGATATCATCTTGCTACTTACTAAATATGGCTCCTGCATAGAAGTGAAATCACCCATTGGGCTGACGTCAAGAACATAAAAACCCTGCTACCATCAGCAAGTCACAGAACCTACTTTTGCCGATCTGATGATGGCCTCTATTTTTGGCGCATCCTCCTTCCCATCACCTCAATTCTAATCCTGACGCCAGATCCACAAATTATTTAGGAATTTTGTCTATTTTCTTCATTATATGGATTCATTACTCTTGCCACCTTTTTGGCGGATGCAATACACTTTTTGCCTTCAGTGGAAGCTAAAGGAATGGAAGCTTCTTTAGTCTGTCCGTTGAAATCCAACCTCTTTTGGACAAAAATCCTGTTATTTCCATTAATCTTTAAAATGTTATCCACACTGATAGTGCCACAGAAGTAAAATGGGAATACAATACTTTAAAATATACGGGGGTTGGCAAAGTGTTTCAGAGACAAAATGTCCGTTGAAATTTTAAGTTAACTAGACATTTATTTTATAAATACCTTTTAAAGTACTTGTTTCTCTAAGAGACAAACAAATCATAGTTAAACCCCTTTCATACAATAAATGAAGTATTCCAATGTTAGAAAAACACATGAAACTTCAGAAAATCATTTGCGATTCATATACCTTGAATACGACCATTTGCTTTGTGCGTGTGAACTGTATACTTAACGCATCTTCCCATTTACCCTACCAGGAAAGCCTGACAGTGGCTGCTCTAACATCCATTCCAGCCCACCTTATTTTTAGTTCAATAAGGTCGTTAAAAAACATGAGACTCATCAGCCACAATATCCTCAGATGAATATTCTGTTCCTTCTTATTTTGCTGATTGGCCAAGGCAGATCTCTAGTTTGCCACAGTAAGAAAGTGAAATGCAAAGCACAATGCTTTTCCTTAGGGGAATTGACTTCTTGGCAATCACTCAAGATGTAGTACCAAAAAAAAGGGATGTTAAATCACCTTGATTTTACAGTATATACCTATATAAAACATCCTTCTTAGTCTTTTCATTCATTACCGTACATCTGTGAGATGCCTAAAATGAAATTTAAATGCAGTCCCAGGTGCTTAAACACTTTATGATCTGAAACTTCAAACTTCTGTAGACTCTTACAGATGAGGATTTTCCCTTAATCCCCCCTCTGCTGATATCAGCAAGCACTTCAAAAGCGTGTTAGGCATCAAAACGTATGACCATAAACTGCTGCACACTGACTGATTATGGCAAGGTCTGTATTGGGATGAAGTATGAGAGGAAGGACCACGTACACTCTTTGTAGACGTAAGACTCACAGCAATGATGATTTAGGTCCAATGAAACCAAAGCTCATTTTAAATGCCTGAAACCCTGGTCTGGATTGATAAACCAATACAATAGACCATGAGTTAACAAAAAACACACATAGTAAACCTAGCTGTGCCTTTATTCACAAGTGATTTTAAAGTGACTTCTTATATAAAGGTGAAGAGCGAAGGAAATGGGCTGCTGTACAC
Organism: Podiceps cristatus; assembly: GCA_000699545.1. Taxonomy (NCBI): domain Eukaryota; kingdom Metazoa; phylum Chordata; class Aves; order Podicipediformes; family Podicipedidae; genus Podiceps; species Podiceps cristatus. The sequence goes on along the minus strand of JMFS01136802.1, from coordinate 30,663 downwards.
TTGCTACATAAATTCGGTAAATGTATCTAAAGCCATTTCAACGGGGGTACTCTAGCCTACATTAAGGAGTTTTTTTGATTCCTCTTTTCCCTGAGCCATGCCATTAGTGATCATTCTAAGTCCACCTATTATCCCTTATTTGAATGCTTCAATGGACTCTTTGTGTTGCCAACCATATCGGGGTCCTCTAAAACACGTCATCTCCTGCCCCACAGTTACTTGTTTTCACACTATGACTTTTCACTGGTGATTTTTCAAGACATGCTCTCAGCCTGTTGCTTGTCCTTCCAGGCACTGCAGACCTGATGCAGGTCAATGCGAACACGGCCACTTCCTTCAAGACAACAAAGTCCATTTTCTTGGATTAATCTGTTGAAGGAGAGCACCGTCTCCGTATTGATCTGCTGTGCTTGTTACGCTACCCTAATGCACTATTTGGACTTTCGGGAAAATGCTAAATGAGATTACTGTCTAACATTAGATGGCCATAAACCACGTGCTGCAGGACCTCCCGTTCAGGAAAGAAGGTTGCATTGTGCATTATGGTAACCCCATCGAAGGGTTTGCGATTGATTTCTGTTTGGTGATGGATGGGAGGACTCTCAGATGGATGGTTAGAAACAGCCAACGGCAAGGAAACTCCTCAAAAGGGAAACAAAATATCTCCCTAGAAGAGAACTTCTCTAATGCTCCTATAAATAAAGATAATTTTACAGAAACATTTAAGGGTCTGTGAGGCTTGACTGAAGAAAAAGCTTGTAAGAAAAGGTAAACAGGGCAAACTCAGTAATTATGTGGAATCTAGGGTGAAAATGTGGATGTTTTAAAGACCTGAATGGATAAAGCAACCTGGTCTGGTCCCAGAGCTGCCCCTGCTTCAAGCAGGGGGTCCCTTCCCTAAACTACCCCATGTCCCGAGAGAGAGAAATCTCTATTTTGGGACACATGGCAGGGAAAGTGTCCCACTATTTATTTATTTATTGAATCACTTGGGAATTTCACAACTAAACTGAAGGAAAAATACATACTGTAGTAGGGAAGAAGTACTGCCAGGGAACCCTGACAGATCTCCATCTCCATTCAGTGAAACTCAATAAATACTTTACAGAATCAACAAACATGAAAACTAAAATGCCTTTCTTAGCAAAAGTCAATATGAGCTGCAGTCTGATCTGCACCGTGCGCCACATGGCACGCTAGTAACGACGTGTTTTTTATTAAGTTTACAATTACTTGATCTGCTTTCGCTTTCCCAGCTGCTCCTCAAGCCCCTCACATGCTAGCAGAATATTTCTATGCGCTGGAATAAACCTCCGAGGGAGGCGCGCACCCACCTTTTCCATCAAGCTGATGCACCGCAATCTCATAAAGGTAATAGGATGAAGACACAAAAGAAAATGAGAGAGAGTTCTAAAAAGAAATATTCTATGCTAAAGCATGAAGAGAAAATTTAATGAAGGTAACTTTGTAGTCATCTAGCCTCTCTCAAAGAGCATAGCTTATTGTACTCCTGGGGGCTCCGAGAAAGGAGCCCCTTCACAGCATTCAAACAAAATGTCTACTAAAGAGGAAATTTGAAATCATCACAGTAAGCTTTACAAGTTTTGTGATAAAACTGACATTCTGACTGAAGGAATCTGAATCACTGATGAGTTTCCAGCTGTGCAGGTATCTGGCGTAATCCCACCAGATCAGGACTCGAGGCAATTGTCATAAAATATGGGAAAAAAAATAGCAACAAAAAACCAGCACGCATCACAAAAAATAGTGCCATTAGATGGCCGGAAGTATCCAGGGCTTAATTTTAGTTCTGATTAAAATGCTGACCCCTATCAAAAGCATCTGTTTTTCTTTGTGTAACCCTTGGCATCTAAGGCTACCTCTGCACTACTAAATAAAACAGACCGGAGCTGATCCTCTGGGTCTGAGGCAGCACGGTACAGCATGACCTGCATCTCTAAGTGTAAAATCTTGCCTTCCTCTCCAGACAGCACATCCACATCCAAACTGCAAACTGGGGACGGTCCCCAGCGTGTGCTCTTCCCCTGGCCGTGCCCGGAGTTGTCCAGGGAAGCGTTAGTTTCGAAACAAAACCCCGTAAATGAACGTGCTGCCAATTAGAGCCAATGCACCAGCACAGGAGAGCGCTGGAGACAAAGTCCTGACCTGTTTTATTTACTCCTACTGATGTAGGAGAGGAGCCCTGCTGCGACCGGACCCCGACTGCGCTAGATAGCATTTAAAGAAAAGAAAAAACAAAGGAGGACGTTGCTTTTTCTCAACACACTTATAATGCACACAAAGATAAAGAAACACACTGATGGTGAAACAAGGAAACTGAGGCAATCTGTACTCCCACAACAGGCAGCCTGCCAGGTATAGCAACAGCCTAATTGTTTTTAAGTGCTTTATAAGCAACCAAGAGGATTTTTAGATTTGCGAGAAGTTAATCAATTAACGTTGCCTACATCTAGCAGAAATTCCTTCTGAGAAACAGTGAACCTTGATGCTTGTTTGAAAAACGGATGAGTGGGGGATAGAAAGTGGTGTCATGAGTGGTTCAGAGAGAAAGTAAATAGGGAATTGGAAACAGCAGGGAAGCAGAAAAGGGACAGGCAGGGCTTCAAAAGCGAAGACGTGTGACTTCCATGGGGTAACATTGATGAGGAAGCCAGTGGCAGGATGAAAAGAGATGATGTGAATACGGGGTAGGAAATTATCTGCAGCACTACTTTCAAGAGACATCATCAGGGCAAGATTTCACGTCTCATGGCCAGGGGGAAAACAAAAATAATAAAAAAAATACCCATTGCAGTAACTGGTAGCCTGAGTTGTGATGGATTTAGCTGAGCAGACGGACAAGAAAGGCCATGTTTTGAGATATTTTGAATAGTCAACAAGAGCGAATTGCAAGCCTAGCTGAGAAGACTTGGAGAGAAGGTCAGCTCAAAGATGAAGTGTAAGCGACACATCTGAAACAGCAGCAAGACAGTGGTATTTTCCATCGCGACAAAAAGAGGCGGTGGTGAGGCAGTTATTCTCTTTTCAAGATTACCTCATCCAAACAGAGCCACTTCCAACAGCATCTCTGCTGAGTGAATCGGCAGGACTTGTTTATAGTATAGAAAATAGTTGCAAAACAGATAACGGGAAAAAAGACAAAAGGGCATATGGCAACGGAGGTTCTCACTGCTGCACCATTATTTTTAGTTTTTAAATTAATTTACTCTTTATATTAAATTATTTTTAAAAATTGTCTTCGCACATTAAGTAGGTGATGACTTGAAAGTGCATTATGAAACATGTAAAGCACAAACCAAATGGTTATGTTCTTCTAAAAATCATTTGGAAGTAATACCACAGATCTGATTTCTGAATATTTACAACTGATGTTATGAAGCCGTCCATAATCAAACTGAGCCCACACAGAGCCCTCAAAATTACTGTGTGGGAAGTGCTGCCAGCAAAAGATCAAGTACTGTAGAGTTGATTTTTGCTTTTATTTACACTCGACTACATAGTGTGACTTTTCCAAAAGGTGTAAAAGAAAGAATTTGCCTAACGAAGCTATGATGAAATGGTGAAAGAGAACCCCAGTCATTTCTGCTCTGCTAAAATCAAGAATGTGTGTAGTAATACTAAATAAATGACTTATGCAGATGTCAGAATACAACTTACTCCACCTGTTGATATATTTATCTTTTGTGCTACTAGTGGTCAAATCCAGTGTTATTGCCCATGTTATTTTTAGATTTTTTCACCTAAAATCCTGGGAGTGACAAAAGCACAGGTAAATGTTTGTCATCCTCTCATTTACTTCATCTCTCACCTAGCTTTCTTAAAAGCAAATAAAAATCTATTTCAAACATTCTGACCTTTGAAATTTAGGGAGGGAGATGAGGAGGAAAGACACATTCCAGCATATTCACACACACATGCTGCTTGAAGACAGACATTTAATTATGTCTAGAGAGCACTAAGTCAAGTTCAATATGTTGACAAAAACCTGGTTTAACAATGAAGACTGGCAGATACTACTACTGACCTTTATAGATGCTATTTTTTTTCACCCAGGGACTGTTTCCCACCTGGTAAAACACCTGCTATGTTGGTAGGATACCGGTTCATCTTTCAGCATAAGCAAAGTGGAAACGATTCCTTGTATTGCAACAACTTACTTATTGTGTACAGGGAGGAAGGAGCATCTCTAAGATTAACAGAGAGAATTTACGATCTCAAATCTGGCAAAGCACATAAATATGAGCAGAACTTCAAAAAGCGAGTAAATCCACATTTGCATGTGCAAAGTTATGCACATTCTTAAACCCCTTCTTGGGTTGGGACTTACAACAGGAAGACATTAGGATGAGGATCAAAAAGATTTCCTGGTTGTGAATCATAATTAGACTGATTAACTAGTTGCCAAGGTAAGTCTTCAGACTCTTAGGACATTACATTAGGACTCGGTCTCTTCAGCCTGGAGAAAGACAATTGCAAGTGAACATGAGATAGATCTGTGAAATCACCAATGGCATATGGAAGAGAGGCAGCCAGTGAGGTTTTCTAGCAGTAGATTTACAATGAAAAAATATTCCAAGCCTTTCCCAAACAACACATAATGAAGAGCTGGTACTCGCTGCTAGAGGATACTGGGGTTATCGGAAGTATATTTGGGTTCAAAAGATAATTATACAGTAACGTAAGAGAAGCCCATCAAGAGATTATAAGAAAAAATACAATGTCTGGCTCAGAAAAGCCCCACTCCAGTACTTTTTGAAGGTAAAATGGTATCACTGCATATTTCCCCTATTTTTACAGCGTTCCCTAAATACCCTCCTAGCCATTCCCCAACAAGCTACGGATACCTCTGATCTGACCTGCTGTGATGGCTTATATTCCAAACAGCTTGACGAGCAAATCATCAAATGAATACAAAACTCCTATCAACCCCAACAGACAGAATTAGCTTGAATGCTTTTATTTAAATTAATATTGATTTTTATTATCCCATACCCACTATTTGTTTAAAAAATTCCTCTCCCTGAAACAAAGAACAAAAAAACCCCCCTTAAAATACAAAGTACACCAACGTATTATTATACAAATGTACCTTACACACAGCTGGTCCTTGCAGCTGCAAAGGGAACCACATGTTGGAACTACCCAAATTTAGAATGCACATTTTTTTTTTTAGCTTAAGGAACTTTAGGAATTTATTGAATACCAGGATATGAAAATAAACAATCACATGGATGATGATACAAATATTAGTCTTATAACAGGGACGTGCATGCCTTTACAGTGTAGAAAAGGTAGCACGGTAACTACAGTTTTTAATCAGAAGAATCTCTGAAAGGAGCAGTTTTATCTACATGGAATATATATTGTATCCATGTAATGCACCTATATGTTATATATACTATAAAATGAGCTTCTTGGTCTTGCATTGATCAAAAGCAGTTCCTATCTTTGGCAAATTAAGAGGGGAAGAACGATCATCTTGGACATACGTGAGTCTGTCCAACCACTTGGCAGAACAAAACCTAAACTAATCCCACCACAAAAGTCAAATCTGCTCAGTCTGAATGGAGCAAACCCCGCACTTGCAGGCATACGTGATCAGCATACCAACGCTTGCATTTCAAGCCTCATAATGTGAATTCAGATCACAAATTATTTTTAGAGTTTGCATGTGGCATCACTTGAGCTCTGTCTCATTACTCCAACCAAAAAATTATTTAATGGAGACTGGCAAGATTCCACTTGCCCAGCTGTTTATGAGCAGACAAGTCAAAGATCACCCAAGCAAACACCACCACGTGGTGCCGTTTCTTACTATTAGGACTTTTGGGGCACTATGGAGGTTTAGGCTGCAGCAAGCAACAAGGGAATTACCGCTCCCTTCAGATCTAGATAGAACTCATGATAAGGGAGATCTAGTCTTTGAGAAATTTAATTGATGCTTTGGTTTACATTTCTCATAGAAGTGGCTGATGCCAGTGGTTTGCGACCATTGCTGTTCCAGGACTACGTGTGTATATTAACTAATAGTACATACTATGTAAAAACACAATAGAATATTTCTAATTTTTATAGGAAAAAATAGTTTTGTAACAGTTTGAAACTTGCTTCTATATGAACGTGGCAAAAATATACAATTGTATCCACTCCCATTGATATTTTATCTATTTTATTTTTATTCCTGTCCCTACGTTAAATGTACCAACACAATGTTACATCACTATGCGTGCAAAGCACACGCACACAAACGAATATAGACAGATCGAAGCAAAGACCAAAACCCCAAATGAGCAGCATAAACCAAATACACAACAGCATATCATGTTGAAGATTTATTACTGCCACTTATTTCCCAAGAGCTACACACCTCACTTCAGGCTTTGTAAACTCATGAGTAACACGATCATCCCAAAATCATGGTAATAAAACCTTTACTGCAACTTGCACTACTACACTAAAAAAAAAAAACAGTTTTCCCTTTATATAGGTGCTATATAATGTTTTCTAATAGGAGACACTTTTCTCATCTATAGCAAAGGTCAACTACTGCACTCAATGCGAAGCTCCGCAAGACACTAACTCGTGGAACATTATTATCCAAATATTACTCTCTAGAGCAATATATGTTAAACTATTTTTTTCAGCCATAAGAGGCCTGAAAGCCTGTTACTGACTACAAAAATAAGAGATATTGTGAGTAGAAGTAGTGTACAAAAAAAGCAGTCAACAGTTAAACACTTCAAGCACCACTGCTCCCGTGGGTGACGATTACCTGAGGGAACTGCAGGTTGCAATCTTAAGAGATAGTAGACTAAATGCCAATTTTTCATTTGAGCATGAAGCTATTTAACAAAAAAGGCTTGGATTCACTCTGATAAGTTACAAAGGCTACATGCACTTCCCCAGGTCTTGCATCAGGCTGTGGCGAGCCACCCTTTTCATAAAATATAATCAGCTGGGCTGCAACAACAATAAGGTGTTAGCAAACACACACAAAGAGTAATAATCACCCTGCGAACACACTGATAATAAGTGGGTACTGGACCTTGCTATAACATATCATAGTTTTAATGAGCTTGTACAATGTATTACAGAAATATTAAAACATAATGCCCTTTTAGCATCCCAGTAGGGAAAATGCACCTCTTGCCACGAACTGAAGAGAGATTAGTTGGAAAGCACAACATTCGTGGGGTTTTTTCATTCTTTTCTTCATTATTTGTCATTAATTTCTTCCTTATTTTTCACCACCTATTGAAATTCACTGCCTAATTCACTGCCTATATTCATATTTCCCTGAGACTGTTATAAGACAAGACGGTAACTGGAAATCAGTTCAACTCCAGTAGGTAGAGGTTTTTCCAGGGAAACATAGAATCATAGAATCATGGAATCATGGAAAGGTCTGGGTTGGAAGGGACCCCAAGGATCACAGAGTTCCAACCCCCCTGCCACAGGCAGGGACACCAACCTCCAGGCCTGGATCTACATGAGGTTGCCCAGGGCCCCGTCCAACCTGGCCTTGAACACCTCCAGGCATGGGGCATCCACCCCCTCTCTGGGCAGCCTGTTCCAGCCCCTCACCACTCTCTCTGGAAAAAACTTCCCCCTAATATCTAATTTAAACATCACTGCCAGCTCACAAAGGTCTTAGAAAGGTCCTTCTCTCCTTACACATTTGCTGTGGGCTGGCAGCATTAATTAGACACTGGGTTATTTAATGGCGCTTCAGTCTGATCCAAGAAAGTAATTCTGATGCCTTGTGTTTTATAACCTTATCAAGGATGATTTTTAAGTTGCTATTTTTTTGCCAAGGTCTTCAGATAGCTTGGTAGAGGAATGTTTTTTAGTTAAAGTATCTCGAGTTTGACAAACTTGAGATGAACCACTAAAATTTTTCCCAGTTAGGTCATGCCCCTTGATTTCAACTGGTTCTCACTAAAGTTTTACTGCTAATTGCTGCTAACTGAAGAATTCAACTTGCTCCTGCTGCAGCACATCTCGTTACAAAGGTTGGTACTAGGCTGAGAGAAAGAAAGTAATTCTTCTTGCCATCTACAGATGAAAACTGTTGATCTGTGCTACTCTGCTGGGCTTCTTAGTTTTGTTTTTAAGGGGTCTAAATATAACACAGTCTGAAATAACCCTTACAGGAGAACAGTAATAATTTAGGGCAAAATAGCTCAGTGATGGAAATTGTAACAGAAGCAGCAATTTTTTTTCTAAGGACCTTTCCTCCTCCTCCTCGTATCACTTCTGCAAGTAGGTAAAATCTAAACGACCGCTTTCATTTCATGGGTTAAGATGGCACAAACAAAACCAGTCGCCTTTGGGGGTACTGCCTATATAAACCAGCAGGATTTTATCATGCTCATCCCACTTGATGGGAAAGGTGAGTCCACTGTAAAGCTAACGGAATAGCGAATGCAAGTACCCTGCCAAAGGTACAGAGAGCTGAGAGAGACAATAATGAACATAATTATAGTTAGTTATTGTTTGGTCTACTTACAGCCCTATTTGATAATGCTACTGCCAGCAGAGCTATTTTATGTGATGTCTTTTTCATGCAGCAACCTTTTCATAAATCAAAGGAAAAGCAATATTCGGCAGTTTCTCCTGCAGCCTGTTTGACAATAAAAGTTAACACTGAACCCTGGCTGTTATCAATCTTCATAAATGTGTCCATGATATATCAAGCCTGTTTCATATTACACTGACTCTGTTACTAATGCATGCATAGGAGCAACCCAGTGGCTTCATGGATCTCCTAAACGGCTTGAAACTGGGAGTCATGTTAAGTGACAAGGAAAGTTTTAAAGAAATAACTGCATTTCCCATTTCTTTCAATATACAATAAAATGATTACGCTTTACAGTGGGTCTAGCTTGAGAAATGTATATTATAATACAACAGGAATTTTCACACACAGAACAGAAACACCAGGAAAATGCATATCATGTTCAAGAAACTACAGTAAGAAGTGGATCGGAGAAGGGGTGATGGTTTTAAACTCAAAGAGGGGAGATTTAGACGAGACATAAGGAAGAAATTTTTTATAATGTGCATGGTGAAGCACTGGCACAGGTTGCCCAGCGAGGTGGTAGAAGCCCCATCCCTGGAAACATTCCAGGCCAGGCTGGACGGGGCTGTGAGGGACATGGTCTGGTTGCAGACGTTCCTGCTCATGGCAGGGGGTGGGACTAGATGGCCTTGGAAGGTCCCTTCCAACCCAAATTGTTCTATCATTCCATGATTTTTCTAAGTGCAAATTATCAGTATTCCAGTAGTTCCTCTTAGCAGAGATCTATGCGACCAAGGATGTTTTATCTTCAAGCACCGAACTCAAAGTCTGACCAAATTAACAAACTTATTTCAGTAGTACACACATCCTCTTAAGGAGAAGAAGGGCTAATGCCTGATCTGTATTATATTGGATATTTTCTGAAAACATGTAGCTTACAATGCATATCCAGCATAAGAAGCCGATGATGGAGTTTGACTTTCATACATCCATATTGCGAGGATCCAAAAAGCAGCAACAATTTATCTGCCTAAACATGAAGTTTATCAGGTACCTGGAACTTGAAGACTACTGCCCCATGCAGTGTCATGCAACCAGAGAGAAGTAACAAGTATTTAGGTTTAAAATAAAGAGAACTTGGGATAGGGCCATTACACAGCTTTATCCTTAATCAATTCTCTCAAAAAACCCACCAAAATCTCTTGTGTAGACTGTCCAGAAGAATATCTGCAATTTCTCTACCTAAAGGAGCCAAAATATGTAGTAGAGATGAGCTGCTGAACTGGATTCACTGGACACTGTATTTATCTATAAAGAACTTCTTTTGAAATTCTACATTGACCACATCTTTTTATTGAGAGGGTTATAACAATTTTTTGGCCAATGTACTGTGTCTAGTCAAGACAGAGAGGGAATAATATATGTGAGGGAAGAAAAGGGACTGCATTTTATCAGCCCATGCAAGAGCAAGATTTCACTAGCGGTAAAGCAGTGTAGACAGAGAGGTAGTCTATTATGCATGGATCTATAAAGCCTGCCTCACAAAACCTTTCAATCCTGATCTTCTTGTGTGTCCAGTAACGCATACAGCACAGTGCGGCATTTGCTATAGAGTATTATCCGTCTTAACATACCCGCGACAGGGGAGTCTGTCTTGATAAAGTTTATAGCCACAGATAGGGCACTCAAGTGGTCTCCTTAAAGATACACGTATTAGTTTTATCTATTTTGTTCAGTTCCTTTTCCCAGGCTTAAATGTGTGCTTTAAATGTTTCAGGACTATACTTTGATTTTATATTGCAGGCAGATGAATGGAAAGGCAGAGGACAGTGAGAGAGAGAGTGCATCTTTATGGGTTTTTTGTTGTTGTTGTTGTTGTGTTTTTTTGGGTTTTTTTAAAACATTGATAAGTTTTTCAATTTCAGTTATTGATCCTCTATAGAGGCACACAGCACTTGAATTGACAAAACTCACTAACAGCTCCATAAACAGTAATGGGGAAAAATTTCTCCTATTGAACAGCTTTGTGTCTTCTTATGTTCTTTTAGGGTTAGAAGGGGATGTGCTTTTCATGCTTCTAAGTGTGCAGCACGGCACATAAATATCCGGTCACATCTATACAAGCCAAAATGCTTTAAAATGCCAAAGCAAACCAAAAATATTTAGAAAATCTCCTCTTCAAAAACAGCAAGAAAAGAGTTTGGATTTGCTTAAGAATGAGGCTCATGTTCAAGAAAATCCAAAAATGCATTTATCAGCTACTGTGAAAGCCTTTAAAGAATTGGTTAGGACATGTCATGACCAACAGATGCATTTTCTCCTATAGATATCAGCACTCCTGCTTTAAAGGTGCAGCGATAATCACGGAAATAATCAAAGAGCATGTTCAGAAAATAGTTCAGCATTTTGCACTGAGGAGGATTGAGAATAACAGGGCAAAATTTAAAGAAAACGCAGGCAAAACATGAGGGAAAAAAAATCCTGTAAAGGACATTCGTTAAATAACAGAATAGTATTTCAAGGGAAATAAATACAACTCAAATTTTCTCCTAGGGAGATAGACTGTCTTGTTGGACCCGAGTACGTCCGATCAACAGGGCTAACCCTTAGCTCCACGGCTAATACAGCACAGAAACACACTATTAAGTGCCTAAACTCAACGGGCTCATTTCCTCCAAGCCATGAGATGTAGACCCCTGTTACGATTAGGATTTTGCAGTCCATGGATCAGAGTTTCAGTCTCCTACAACAAGGCAGGTGTAATACTCCTTGCAAAGTGTGTGTATAGTCACACCACTTAGTCTGCAAGTAGCGGCAGAGCTATTTTCTGATCAATTAATTGACTTACACAATTGTATTTAGAGACACCCATCTAGAAATCTTGCTGGAAATTTCAAGCTAAAAAGAGAGAAATTTTTTGAAGATTGTATCTTCTGGGAAATCATTTCAAAATGGTCATATTCACAAAAGGAAAATACTGCCTAAAATTCAGTTATCAAAATGTCAAATTTTTCTCTGATCAAAGGAGAGTAATTGATACACTATATAAGACTGGGGGTAAGAAGGAGTAGTAATGTTCATGAGAACAGGATTCATGCTGCTCCGCTGTTCAAATCTATATGAAAATGTACACTGTGGTGCCCTGGTCAATTCATAGAGAATGGAACTGCTTAAGAAACAAAACTACTTTTTATTAAAAAAAACCCCAAACAACCAAACAAGTAAGTATTTTTATTTTGTTGTTGTTGTTGTCAAATGTTTTACTTTTTAAAAACAAAATTATTTGATGATGGAAGTGAAGTGCTACTGACAGGATCAACAGAGAAAGCCAAAATATCACTGCTTGATGCTAGTTAAGATCGAAACCAAATGTTCGTGGGCCATTCTAACCTTTTACCTGTGAATGAGACCCAAACCAATCAGGTCACTAGAAGAATATACTGTATTAGGAAGAACGGCCTATAAAGTTTGTGTAAAAAATGGCAGTCATTAACCTCTTTCTTCCAGACTCAGATTCAGCACATATTCTCCTGCTGACCTCAGTCAGGTCCCCTAACCTTAAGGGATAACTGCATGCACTATGTCACATCCATACAGGTCCTTTCATTATTTTTATTATAGTACCACCTAGATGGACTAATTAAAGGTAAATTAACATCAGGCAGGCAATTAATTAGGCATTCTAATATATAAAAAATCCTAGGCAGACCTATAAATGCTTCTCCATGATCCAACATCTATGTACCATGTGTTGTGACCTGCCCGCTGCACCATTTTGCTCTATTCAACAAAAAAACCAGAGTTAATCAAGTGCAACCTGGCACGATTTTATTTATTTGTTTGTTTGAGCCTGATAGCAGCACAGAATGAACTTCCTCCTCTCTCAAAACAGAGTGACACGGCGACATGATAATCCCGTGTCGCCCTCCCAGATGCCAACAACCACAGCAGCCCCTTCTCCAGATGTTGCCAGCTGTAGCTCTGCACTCGGCGCGGCCAATATCTGCAACGTGCTGAGACACAAACATGGGAGGACCGGCATAAAATAAATGCAATCTGAGTCTGGTACCGGCAGCATTTCTGCTTTTCAGTTGTTTTGAGAATGAGGACTTTATTTTAAAAATGGAAATGAAACAGCAACAGGTTGCTGGGTGAGCGTCAGAAGATACGGGGAAGCTTGTTGAGTGCTCTAGTCCTGATGGACATGTTACGCTGAAACCCTGACTGCTAACCAAGGTCCAAATCTGATTGAGATTCATCTCAATTTGGACTGCCCTAAGCAAACGGGAAGATAAAAAGGAATATGGGAAGATAAACTGCAATTTAAAGTGCAGCTCTGCTCAGAGGAGAAGCTATTAGAACATACCCGTTCTCTGCATGCCTAACGTCTTACCTATTTCCCATAGCAGAAAAATGAAATAAAATATTTTTTATACTATTTAGCCTTTTTATACCATTTTACCTTTTAGCTATAGAGTAGGTAGGTGCAACATACCAGCCAGATGCCACAATTTTTAAGTCCAGTAATAATTTTTACTACCAGCAATTAAAGAGAAAAGTTTTACTTTTGAACTAATCTCACGTGAACTAGGAGGCAACAAGAAAGCTTAACTACTTATAAGACATCTTAATATTATTTTTACAAACCTTATTTTCTGAGTATGACAGCACTTTGCAACAAAGCGTATGATTTGGTATTATTTCCCAATGATTCGATATTATTTCCCAAAATGTTTAATGTAGACCTTGGCTTTACAACTGTGATTTGCCTTAGGTGGAGTCTAAGCAGAATGACTGCGGTCTATTTTTTTCCCCGATTTAGGCCAACATTACTGGAAGGGAGGAAAAAAAAAAACCCCAAAAACCAAAACAAAACACAAAAAAATAAAACCAGGAAGAACTGGTTAATTACAAGTAACGGCAAATGAGCTGTAATGGAGGTGTTAGGAATGTAAATCAGCGACGCCTGATGCAGCAACAGCAGCATCTGTGACTGCAGCTTGCGAAGTAATGAGATCGTGCTGATCTACTGGCATCCCGCTTTGATCACTTCATCTTGTTCAAGAGCTCTGATGGGAAAACAAAGGTCGGTGGCACTGACCTCCCTTCCCGCAGCTTGCACACGCACAAATATTAGCGACTGATCGAGGATTGCTGTCTTTCCACCCCGTGATTTCGGAACGGATGGTTACATAGTTGGGGGCCTAAACTAAACAGAGCGCACAAGCTCCTGCAATAGGAACTGTCATGTTCTAACATGTAGAGGTAATTGATAATTCATTCTTCACCCCGTAACCAGAGACAGGTGTATGCTTCTTAAAAAAAAATATCATACCATCAACCCTGTAAAACATGCTCCCTTCTGGAAAGAGAGGTTTGCGGCTGTGTGGTCCAAAGTGGGGGCCATGAGACTTGTAGGTTTTGATCCTACAGATGGCTTGGATTCATAAAAACTGTCCTTAGAAAAGGTATTTGTAAATCTCAGCGACAGAAGATTAAAATACAGAACAAATTAATAATAAAAAGAAGAGACTGTGGGTTTTAACCTTCCTTGGTTTAATACTGTAATTGGGAAATCATTTACTTGTGTTTATACAAAATCCCAACAAAGGATGCTTAACGTATTAAAACAAGAGGCTTTAGTCCTTGAAAGGGAGCACGAAGCCAGATGTACCACTGCAGAGCGTTCCATGCCAACTACACTGTGAAGAGTCAGTCCTTGCTGGTCGCGACTGGCTCACGAAACTGCAGCCAGCAGCAAGAACTGCCCTTAATGAGTGCATCCATCAATTTTCAGGGGACTTGCTTGATTACCAGCACACAAAACTAGGGAACACACCGCCAATTTAACTGTTGGCCACTGATGCATGAAGGAAGAGTTTCACTCACTTGCTTTCATTAGGAAGTCTATAAAATTACTTAACATGTCTATGTAAGCAAATATAGAAAACCTGTGGTGTGCTGGAACATGCGCACGTGCTTTTCCCTTCTAACACATCAACCAGACTCCCCTGAAGAAGAAAGGGACATTCGGATAAAGAGGCGCGTTTGCCCACGGTGTTATTCTACTATAACTATATCTGACTTGGGCTCGGACTAGATGACCTTTAAAGGTCCATTCCAACCCAATTTTTTCTGTGATCCTATGAACTACCCTACCTTCCAGAAAATCTTTTGCTATCTCAAGTACTAATTCATATCAAATAAAAAAATTCCTAGTCATGACTTTGTGCTTTACCAATATTAATTTTAAGATTGCTTTCTCCATTCCAGACCGTAAAGTATGTAATTGTGTGAAAAACTGGTGATAGCCTGAGGGGAGCTTTAATGAATGTGCCCGTGATTTCTAGAAAGGAAACAAAAGGGAAAAAAAGGATTATTGCAAACATGGAAAGAATTGGCTTGGCCCTCTTAATTAACGTGCTATCTAAATTTTGAATAATGGATTTTAAAAGTTAATAGAACTCTCAAAAGACACATTCAGTGTTTCAAACCTATCTCCTGACCAAATAAGCACATTTAAAGTTAACTTTACAGCTCAAATATTTCACTGAAAGCACACATCCCCATGCAAACAGTCTCCTGATTCTGAGCTTAACAGAAAAACACACAGATACGACACCAGAATCCCCCGCTCCCACTTCGTTCAGAATTAATCTGCATCCAGCTAAAAGTGCACGATTAATATTTCATCCAGCTCTGCTGAGTACTCTCATTCCTAATGGACTGTATTGATCAAAGGAAGAAAGTTAAACATCTATGTTGCTGTAGGGGAAACTAGTAGGGAAAACTAAAGTTGTCGTTTATGAAGTGATCATCATTTCATAGGTAACTGGACTGAATAAAGGGTTTATGGAATTTTGATATTCTAAAGCTGTTCAAAGCATCTCCTCTTATATATGTTTTCAGGTTGGAGAGCAACTGAGACAAGGGTAACCGCTGACCACCGCGGTCCCTTCATCAAGCCAAGCTGCTGAAGCAACAGGCAATTCTACCGAAAGGCAGAAATACCTAATTCCTGCTTCCCCGCTCAGATTCAAAGGCATGCGTTTGGCAGGGATGGTGTAAAGGATTTCACCAGCCGAGGGAACGCCGTGTCAAAGCAAAATCACATATACAAAGCAGTAGTAGAAAGTCAAACACGCTGCTTGAACGAGCTCTGCCATGGCAGCCCTCAGGTAAGTCTATCAGGACCAAGTACTGGCTGAAAGCAGTGAGCAAAGAAACCGGATTCTGTTTGATGCCTTTTGCATTCAAAAGGAACAGGATTTTGGATGTACAAGATAAATAACAGAGACCAAAAAGATTTGTAGTCTCTTTATCAATTTCTCTTCCTACCTGAAGCAGCTCTACGCGTTCTGAATCCGGGCTGGTTTAAACCTAAGAGGGGTGACAGTATCACATCCACTCTGCAAATCACCATTTACACTTCGCTCATTAAGCGCAACGCCGTTAGATATCAGACAACGGCGCTGGTTCAATCAGCGTAAGCAACTCTCACTGCTATGCCTCCCTCTGCCCGGCGTGAGCACAACTGTGAGCAGCTACACAGCGAAGCAGCGCTGGGGAACAAAAAGGGGAGGGGGTGGAAGAGTAGAAAGAAAGAGAAATTAGATTATTTGAGTAGCTCTGCTGCTATGAAAAGCTCCATGGTTTAAACCGACCTGATGGAATTTAAAACTATGCACGTCTTGTAGCATAATTTACAAACATACCAGTCCTACGCGCATCTGCAGGACGTCGTGGGGAACTTGGGACCATCGTCACCAGCCGTAGCACGTGAAAAAAGAATCCATGAATACTACCAGCAACAGTATCATCAGGGCAGACAATACCGAAACAACCATTTCATGAGAAAGCACTGCACATACGTGCTGTATTTCTGAGATAAAAGACTATTTCAGGATGTTTATATTTAGAGACCATCATCTTGAGCTGAGCAAAGGGAACTCAACTAGAAGGCGGCAAGCCTGCAGGCTCTGTCCAAGGATTTCTAAATAACTTTTGATTTTCTGTTACTGGAAAAACACTATGTAGTATTTCACAAATAATTTATAATCTGTACTTCTAACTTTCATTTTTAAAAGCAACTAATGCTAATTAAGGTAGCAAAAGGAACTGCTAGAAAAGTTTCACACCAGTGGATCTGCAGAAGCAGAAACAAAGCAGAAACTATTTGCCAGGGTATCTCCAACATGGGTTTTTACGTTACAGTAGTATGTGAGCACAACATGATAGTTACTGAAGATATGTGCATTAAGGAGCTATCAATATTCCTAACTTACAGTCAGTACAGAAGAGTCCCTTAAAAGTCACCATATGTGCCCAACATCAGGAGGGTGATGAGAACAGTGAAATAAATCCACACTTCCCTAGTCTTGGTCCAATGTTGTCATTAAAAAGCTTATTTTCTCTCTATACTGCGTTTTTTTTTCAATGTCCAGAAAATTGGCACCACTGTTTTGTGAGACAATTATATCTGAAGATCGAAGTATCACTGTTATTCATTTAATGTGGCTTCATTACAAACTTTCTCAGCTTCACTTCCCAGCTCAAAAGAATATTGGCTAAAACACAATTTAAAGGAAGTACTCGTAAAGTTTCTAAGTATTTACAGCTAACCATCAAACTTAACTGTGCTTTAAATTTTATTTTCAGTAAACATTAATTAATCAAGCTTCATGATACAGAAGTCACCAATTAAAGGAAGACATGATATTGATGTTTTGCCATAAAAGCATAGAATGGTTTGGGTTGGAAGGGACCTTCCAAGGCCATCCAGTCCAACCCCCTGCCATGAGCAGGGACATTTTCAACCACATCAGGTCGCTCAGAGCCCCGTCCAGCCTGACCTTGGATGTTTCCAGGGATGGGGCTTTTACCACCTCTCTGGGCAACCTGTGCCAGTGCTTCACCACCCTCAGTGTAAAAGAAAAATATTTCTTAGATCTAGTCTAATCTACCCTCTTTTAGTTTAAAACCATCACCCCTTGTCCTATCACAACAGGCCCTGCTAAAAATTTTGTTCCCTTCTTTCTTCTAAGTCCCCTTCAGGCACTGGGAGGCTGCTGGAAGGTCTCCCCGCAGCCTTCTCTTCCCCAGGCTGAACCCCCCCAGCTCTCCCAGCCCCTTCCCAGCAGAGCTGCTCCAGCCTCTGACCAGCTCCGTGCCCTCCCCTGGCCCCGCTCCAGCAGCTCCGGGTCTCTCCTGTGCTGAGGCCCCAGAGCAGGACATTTATTCACTCTATCCTGAATCAAACCTGCCAAACATATTTCAAGGTTGTAACAGCCTGTTGCCTATCACTGAGCTCTCGCTTCCATCAGTGATCAGAGCAATCGAAATGATCGAGGATCACGTGAAATGTACTGATTTGGTTTGTAAAACTGTTTTTAAAATGTCTCAAATATGTGAAGATTGTACCGTGTGAAGCAGCCTGAGCAAATCCCAAACCTTTCTGCATTTAATCAAACAAGCATCTTCAGCTCCCGTGAGGCATTCCTCCTGATGGCAAGGTTCATGATCAAAAGTCTTGTAGTAAGGGAATAAACCCATCAAAATCTGTAATTCAGAATAAACACCCAAGCTTCCAGATGATGCCAAGGATCCTCCATGACTAAAACTGTTAGCATTGGATAATTTCATCCAGGAGTTTATCAACATAACAACACATATAAAACCTGTGCCATGTTGCACCAGATCTGGAATTTGGCTTCATTGCAGAGACGGAAGTTTAGAAGTGACAGTGAAATGAGACACTGAGAGACCAGGGAAAAACTCACCCTCGCTTTGCTTTGCACAAACACCACCTGGGCAGTAGAAACCAACATGAACAGCCGATCCCCGAAGAGGACCTGGCTGCCAGGGACTATGTTTTTGCCAAGAAAATGGCAACAAGAAGCAACTCCATGTTCTCCACGAGCGAGCGGTGGAGCAGGAAAGGAATGCAAAATATTTTGGAAAAAGCACTAGTGTGCAGCTACAAAGTCTATTATCTACCACAGGGAATCAAAACCCACAGAAGATAAAAACCATTTCTTTTAGGCCAAATTTGCCGTATCTCCTTACTGTACTCCTAAATGAATAATCAAGATGTTGCTTGGCTCGAGACACCACGGGGGAATAAAATGTCACCACCGCAGCTGCCAAATTTCCCGCTACCAGCCCTTCAAATTAAGGAAAAAACCCACAACACAAATGTACAATTTGATTAGTTAAAGTTCAAATCTTTGCCCAAAGCCCAGCTCTTCCTGTAATATTGCATTCTTTTCTTCTTGTGTAAACTTCTCATTATAACAGAGACATCTTCATAATATAATAATTCTGGTTATAATGTAACTGCGGGTAACATAACTCCTACATTAGAAAAGGCAGCATGCCCTAGTAATGTTGTTTTAATGTAATTTGTGTACTGCAGGAACTGACTGAACCTGGTCATTTAGGATTTGATCAATGAGAATTAGTGTCTTAAAGAGATGAAACATTTGATAATTCAGAATTTGATCAATGTGAATCAGGACCTCACGGAGATAAAACATTTATCATGAACATTTGGAATATCAGCCTAATCCAGGCAGCACCGGAGAAGGTAATAAGCAGGCATCAATAAGGACTGCAGACAAAGTACAGAAGACCTGCCAGTCCTCCGATGCAAGTCTATATGGGATATTTGTTTTTTCCCTTTTAATGGGGTGAATTATCCCTCAAGACTGATGAAGCCACAGCTGATGCAATTTCAGGGACTAAATGGAGGCAGGAAAAGGGAAATCCAGGAAATACTTAAGTAATTATCCACTTCTTGCTCTTGAAAGAGATGTAGCTTAAAAAGTTGAAGAAATGCAAGTTATTTCAATAAAACTTAGTAACTAATTCTAGACATGTTTAAAATAAAGTGAGACTACTGCGTAATAATACCACAATTAGATCTATTAATCTTGCACTTAGAACCTGAAATCACACTGACATGCAGCACATTGGTTTATGCATTAACAGAATTTAGCAGTTCAACCTTATTTAATTCTTCTTTTACAGCCAATTAAACAAGCTCTTTAAACATCAATGCTTGAAACTCCGTCCTCAATCCTCACATGCAATTAAACTGAACATGAGAAGTGCCTGGTGACACCAAAAGAGCATCATCTTTAGGTTTCACTAAATCATTCATAATTTATCCATCAAGTTACATACAAAAGACAGTGATAAAATAATATCTGCGGAATTTAAACCTTCAATAAAAAGACATGGCATTTAAAAGGATTTTCTATAAGGAAAACTTGTAAATTATAAAGTAATATTGATATTTCATGCACTTTATCAAAAGTGCCACAATTTATGCGCATACTTTAGGTACCTTTTTCTTTTCATAATGTTTTCCTTTTGTTTTTTTAAGGCAATGGACCAAAACCAGATCCACTAATCCAAAAGCTCCATATAATTTTTCAGGAAATTTATCTTGAAGCGCAAAAGAAGCACAGCAATTTCTGTAATGGCATTACAGCAAAGACTAGTCAAATAGGTGATTTCTGTTTATACCTTTAGTCTCTAGAAAATTAAGAAAAGACCAATCTCATCAAGTGTTAGGAATCTCTGATTCCCTCTCCAAATCCCTCTTCATTAAATACTCTTTTGTTTACGCTGATAGACTGAAACATCCTTCAAAATGATCTTAAAATTCTTAGATATTGCCTGATGCTAAGGACTGGCCCCTGCTGTATCTGTGCAAAAGGGAACCCAAAAACATTGATTTACTTAGGAAAGCATTTCCATATTAGGGGGGAAAAAAAAAAACAAACCCAAAGCCATTTCCCACTTCTGGCCACAATAAACACCTAGAGCTATCAACTAGTACTTCAAATCACAACAAAAGCTTGTTTTGGAATAATGAAAGTGAGATTAGGCAATAATTAGATTTCCAAACCTGAAAAAAACCCCACTGTATCAGAGGAAGGAGAGATAAACCCCTTGACTGGGATCTTATCACAGATGAAAAAAATGACAATGAATAACAACCTACCAGGCTTCCCATCCATAGTGGCAAACCCTCCAAACTATGCTTGTATCAGACCTTGCGTCAACGGTCATCCTGTCCCTCTTGTTATGGGGCAGATAAATTCAGTCCTCAATATACTCTGCACCATTAACCAGTACAAAGACTTTATATATACACTAGAGAAAATTTAACAATTCATGATATTAAGAGATAAAATGATTTTTATCTTACAGCTAAGAACTTTATCATTATCAGCAGCTCAAAAAGGCCATTTCTCTCCTTGCTCATCAAAAAACCAAACAAAACACAAACCAAAAGAAAATCCCTCCACAAATCTAAAAATTGTTACGGAATAGTTCATTTTATACAGCTTTTCTTGGTTACTGCTGAGACTAAAAGGTTGTAAAAAGTTCTCTCTGTATCCTTACGAAAATGATAAATGGAACCTTCTGCCTAATGGATGAACCAGCAGAAAGGGAAGAATCCAAGGCTAAGGGTCAGAGTCACTTTGATCCATCAATTACTATATCTTCATTTAACCATCCTCAGGACTAATAAAAATTATTTAATTTGACCTTCACTGTTAAGGGCAAAGTGAAGTTGCTAATTTAAATCCTTTCACATCACGCAAGCACAGGATGAATACTATTGTAATGCAAAGTTGGAACTACATTTTTGGTGCCCCATTAGAGAAAAAATGTTAAGCAATATATTATTATAATATTTCGTGCATTTTATCAAATATAAATTCATTAGTACATCACTAACTGCACATCGAATTTCTATGCAGCTTATGGTTACTATGCACTGGCTTCCAAATTCTTCAAAATTTTCTTATTTCAATAACCAGCACAAACTGATAAGATCTGTAATAGGGGGAAGGGGAATTATTGTGCATTTTAATGTGGATAAGAGCTCATAGAATCATAGAGTAGTTTGGGTTGGAAGGGACCTTTAAAGGTCATCTAGTCCAACTCCCTAAAATGAGCAAGGACATCTTTAAGGAGGTAACTCTAGTTATCTACGTGAGCTACAACTGATGTTAACTGCCAGGTTCAAAAACAACAGCAGAAAAGACTTACTTGAACCGAGCTGACACTTCATCGGCAGCTTTTTGGTACTGCTCCGTGGTAACTTTGTAGAACTGGGCACTCTGAAAAGTTGAAAAAGATTAAAAAAAACCAAAACACAAAACCAAACAGATTTTATATAATATCATTTATATGCATGCTAATATCTAGTAAATAATGCTAATTTGGTTATTTTATCCATTTAAGTTGCTCAAAAAAACCCCCAAAAAACCCAAACCAAACCTAATCCTGAAACCAGGTATTCTACAAAGTTTCAGAGATGATTTTTTGTTTGGTTGTTTTGTTTTTTGTTTTTGTTTTTGTTTTGTTTTTAAATAAGTGTGTCCTCTTGGTTCTGGAAGGTTATGCAGAAGAGATGTCTCTCAGGGAGGAAACTAAAGAAACACGGGGTAAGAATCAAATATTTAGCAGTAGCTGCTGTTGGAGCCTTTGAAACTTCTTCATTAGAAAATAAAATCAAAATACTGAATCCGTATGTCTTTGCACGTCCCTGTTTGTGTTACACATATATCCCGATATAGTTTGCAAGTGATACTCGAGTCAACCTTCAAGTTGCGCAATAAATTAACTATGGTTTGACTTTCTCTTTTGCTCTCTGCCTTGATAATGCCTCTCGCAATGAGTTATTTTAATATTCTAAACTTCCAGGTCGCTTCAATCAGTTACTAATTTTCATTTTTAAAATCAGGCAGCTTCAGAACATATTTTCATTTCTCCTAAACCCAGGAAAGCCTTCCGTTCAGTTCCACCAAATCATTAATTTCCAAAATGCAAGCAAGACAAGATTGAATCATCAAGGAACAGAACTTTTCTATATTTAAAAATGGCAAAGTTTCTCAGTGGGACGTAGGATATTAAAAGACAAATCACTATAATGTTGTGATGCTTCATGTCTAGATAATATATACTTGGTATTTTTAAAGAGGTTTTTATAGCCTTAGCACAGTTGGACTTAAGATGTAATAACTAAGGCACCTGGCTTCACAGTTGGAGGAATAAAGAAAAGTTGAAGCAGTTCAAAAGTTCTCTAAAACCATTTTTCTCTGAACGGTGGGGCAAATAGGTCATGGAGATGCATAAAGGGATTTTTGGCACTTGTGAGAACTCTTCCGTAGCTTTGCAGCTCTTGAGTCACCTGGCATCCCATGGAGTCACGTTAACATGGCAACAAAACTCTTACACACTGCGTGATCACATAGAAAAACATTTTGAATCCTTATTTTAACAATCTACCTATTAATATCGCGGTTTAAGGTTATTCATGCCATAACACGATTTTGCGTCTTTAAAACTTTTAACACGAATGGCACAATGCAGTTCACAGAAAGTGTCACTTCAATTTTATTTTGGGTAAAGTAAGCAGTTTTATTTATTTAAGACATTGATGTATGAAAAAGCAATATCCCTAAAACATTGTTATGGAAAACAAAAATTAAATCCCCCTAGAACTGGAGAGATCATTCTTTTGTAAAAGTCAGAGATGACATAGTCTCTTGATCATTGGGTTAGTAAACTTGGCCCGAGCGACATTTATCTGTGCCAAATTATGTTACGAGGAATGCAGGTAAGATAGCCACGACAGCAAAAAACACTTGATGGAAACTCTGACAGAGGCAGCAGTATCTACAAAAAGGAAAAGGAAAAATATGTTTCCTTTCCATTTGAGGATCTCATCTTCTGAGGTTCTTCCTTGTGAATTATAATCTTGCAATGTACAGAAATCACTGAAAAGCATACCAAGTCCGGACATGGGTAAAATTGTATTGCAAGTCTAATATTTTACCACAAATTATAACAAATTGCGTAACATCCACTGCAGTCAAAGGTCATGCACAGATCACAAAGAGCACGGTGGTCTACTGCACTCTTGCTTCTGAGATTCCAACCTAATAATTCATTTGTACTGGAATCAAGGTTTCCACACATGTGACTCAGGGTCATTTATTTTTTCATAAATCATTGTTGGCCAGTAAGAAAATGAAAATGAAATCCTCCTCACACCAGTGACCCCCTCGCATTTAGCAATCTCGGCTGCCCAATGACAGTCACATCCAGGTCCCTTGGACGTAGACGAAATCAATAGGTACACGATTAGACAGCAGACGGACTATGGTGCGAGTGCGGACAGGTCACTGTTTGAGATGATGAATAGCTCTCTATCATCCTACAGTCCCCTACGCTGCTAACATTTACTATAATCTTATTTGGGCTGCGATTTATCTTTCTTTTCCCTGATCAATAAAGATGAACACAACAGTTGTAAGGATCGATTGCAATTTTTTATCATTTTCAGGCATGAGGGAGCATTTCTGACACAAAAACAATATTCGGAGTGTACTTGTTCTACTTTTTAATTGCAGTTCAAGTGATCAACTGAGCTGCTATATACGCCAAGAAGTTTTAATCCAACAGTAGGCTCAAGCTATCAAGAAAACATTTGTTATCTTAAATAAAATGTGCTTTGTTTCTTGGATCAGGTCTTCCTTTGAAATTCAGGTTGTCTTTTAGAGATATACTCTCTCTAATCCAGAGATGAAGTCTCATTTTGGAAGTCCTCCCTAATCCTCAAGATAAGAATGCAGTGGTCGTTTCTCTAAATATGGAAAAAAATGGTGCTATAACAGCACTGTTAACATAACTAATTTCCTCAGTCTCCCGATAAAACATATATGTATTTATGCTGTATATACTGACTGCATATTCATGGACTGTTCAAATCAAAGCAGAGAAAAAGCTACAGTCCAACTCTCAGGTTAGCAGCAGTGGCAAACTATCAGAGAGCAGCTCTGGATCAGGCTCCACGAGACTTCACGAGTTTCAGCAGATATTCCAAATACGGCTGTCTTCTCCCCAAAATGTGCACGGGCAGGGAGGAAAGGGAACGGAAATGCAATACCACCCACCATTCTGCATGAAGCACTGTATGCACAGACATGCAAACCTCGGCTAGTTTTATTAAATTCAGATATATATTCTCCCTCTATGTATACTCCTAGGATTCTTTTAACCAAGCAAGCCACTAAAATGGCAGCAAATACTACAACCAGGTGCCCTTGTATCTTTGACTGGAGTCCCTCGGGCATTATAAAACAGTCTTCGCTTAAGAGTTACGCGGCATCTTCCCCTCTTCAAAATCTTCTCTGTTGCTGTATAACAGACGGTTTTCTGCAGACCTTTATGCTCTCCTTTGTTGCAAGACATGCTAAAAGTGCAGGAAGCGTGTTACGAAAGACGCTAGGAACTTCCAAGAGGGAACAAATATCAGAACATCATCCCAGATTATAGAAGATGCTATTTCTGTACCTGTTACGGAGTTTCTTGCATGATGTGGGCATGTTGCTTGACTTCAATATCAAAATAAAGTGGCAAATTTAATTCTGGATGACTAAACCTTAGCTTCTTCAAAGACAAGTATCTAGTCTACACTGATCACTGAGATGTGCTCCAGAATCACGCAGGCTGCTGATCCCGCCCACCTCACAGAGTATTCAGACATGAATTACTCTGTTGCTGCCGACACAAAGGAGGCCTCAGCAACTAATTCGAAATAGGGAATTAACTTTAAGGTTGGGGAAAATGAACCCACTTGTCTGCATCCTCCTCATCTGCCATCTGCTTGACTGAAGAAACACTGTCCACCTTCGTGCTGGTTTTGGCTGGGGTAGAGTTAATTTTCTTCACCGTAGATAATATGAGGCTATGTTTTGGATTTGTGCTAAAAATAGTGTTGGTAACCCAGGGGATTTTTCATTACAGTGCTTACACAGCGCTAACACAGAGCCAAGGCCCTTCTGCTCCTCACCCCACCCCACAGCGAGGAGGCCGGGGGGCACAAGGAGCTGGGAGGGGACACAGCCGGGACAGCTGACCCCAACTGACCCCAGGGATATTCCACACCGTACGGCGTCATGCTCAGCATGGAAAGCTGGGGGAGAAGAAGGAAGGGGAGGACATTTGGAGTGATGGCGTTTGTCTCCCCAAGTCCCCGTTATGCGTGACGGAGCCCGGCTTTCCTGGAGATGGCTGAACACCTGCCTGTCCATGGGAAGTGGTGAACGAGTCCCTTGTTTTGCTTTGCTTGCACAACACTTTTTGCTTTACCTATTAAACTGTCTTTATCTCAACTCGTGAATTTCCTTGCTTTTACCCTTCTGATTTTTTTTTTTTTTTACCCATCCCTGCTGTGTGGAGTTTAGTTGCTGGCTGGGGTTAAACCACAACAACCTTTAAAATAAAAACTGATGTACTGGACCAGACTAAATACTCATCCAACTCAGGACTTTGGCGAGTATTAATAGCACACGTGTAGGATAGAGAGCAGAATAGGCACACGGTGATGCTGGGTGACCCTCCAGCACATACAATGACTAAAATCTAGTCCTTGGGGTATGCTCTGAACTGCACCATGACTGTCAGCAGGGGCAAACCCATCACGCCAGATTTGAACAGCTGCACAGCCATAACTAGTAAGTGAGAGTCCTATTTCCAACCAAAAAAAAAAAAATATGCCAGAAAAGCTCAGGATTCCAAGACATCATGCCTTACCTACCTCTTACTGAGCACAAAAGTTACTTGTGATCATTAGTCACCGTACCTTCTCCATGCCTAAAGAAATTTAGTCTTAATTACCTTCCCCGGGAATTAGAGAATTTATTTTCACTTCTTCAGTATTATGGGAATGACAACACAGAAAGGCCTATGAGAAACTAATCATTTCTCAAAGTTTGAATGCTGTGAAATAAATAATGGATGTCGTGCACACTGAGCAGTACATTGAGTAAGTAGGGCCATATGGGGGAACCCCACAATTACATGAGCAGGTACAGTGACATATAAGAGGTCCATTTCAACTGAAGAAGCCCACTGCCTTCTATGCTGACATTTTCCAACTTGCAAATATTTGAGTTTAGCACTTGGTTATTCCTCCAGCAGAGAAAGCTATAAAAAAAAAATAAAAATATTGAAGAGCAAGCTGGAGGAAGAGAAAAAAGAAACCCACCAAATGCTAGAAATGCTGTGATGTAAAATCATGACACTGAGCTTGCATCACCTGGAAAATTATGATCATTAAGATCCTCTTGTACCTGAAGTAATAAAGCAGTACAAGCTCTCTTACGGGTTCCAATATTCCAAAGCTCTCAACGTCTCTGCTCTGTTTCCTCTGTTGAGACAGATTATTCTTCCAATAGTCTACTGTATTTCCTACCCTGTATCTCCGAACGAGGAGACTCTCCCGCCTTCTCACAGCCTCTTTAACTTTCTGTACCCTGTCCCCCTCTTTCAGGCTGTGCCTCTGATGTCCTCAGCTTCAGTCTCCTCCCCTCAGTCTCACGACGTTGGGACAGCCTCACAACGTTGTACTTGGGCTCTTCCTCTGGCCACCTGGGCTTTGCACTGGCCAGAGCGTATTTTCACAATCCAAGACCAACAGTCTTCAAGGAGCAAGTAATCCCCAACCTCCGCGAGCACTCGGGCAGCAGCACCAAGCAGATACGCTGTAGGAAATACTATTGTTCTCTACTTACCCACCCGAATCTATGTGGCAGAAGGTTTTGGTAAGAGAAGCAAAATCTCACCCAAAGGAGGGAGACCACTGTTTTAATCAAGATGTGACTTGATATTTTAATAGGAATTTTTAACTGGACTGGGACAAGCTCAGGTACATTTTCCCAGGAATGGTATCCCAGAAAGCATCCAAACTCTGCCCAATTTTATCTTCCTTAAAGAAAATTCTTCAAATGCAGTCCCAAATTTACGTATTCAACATTTGTAAAATATTGTAACGTTACGTTAGTTACCATACAGGCAGTAAACCGTTCAGAGTTTTGTTGGAGAAAAAACCTCTGTGTCTACTCAAGTGCCTAATTCCACATGTGACTTTAATCTAATTGACCTGAATAGGACCTCCACATGTTAAGTTACTTACTGAAGTGTTTATGGCTCAGAAATAACACACAGGATGCAACCAAATCGAGTGAAAAGTAGTATTTTCTATTCTTTTCAATTAGTACCCTTCTTTGAAAGAAAAAAAGGATCATGATTTGTCGTTCTTGGGGAAGAAGTGCTGTTTCAAGAGCTACCTTCAAAAAAGGGAACAGAGAGAAGCGTAGGCTGGCATTGTGGAAGAGAAGCTAAAGAAAAGAGGACATGAATTTTAATTTTAGATCCATTTGATTTCCCCTGATAAATACACAGAGCCATAGCAAGTATAAATAATGCTATAATTCGGGCAGAGAAAAATGAGATCTGACTATGGGCTAAAGTATTTTCATCATGTTTGCCCCTGAAATAATCTTCCCCAAACAAAAGTAGGAGCAGAAGCTTCTTAAAGAACATGGTGTGGAGGAACAGGAGAATTATTTTGCTAGATGGCTCTGATTTCAAAGGTCTGTGTAATTCCTGCAGCACCTCAGAAGGTCAGCTGTTTTGTCTGCATGTTGGACCTCAAAGCAGAAGCCCATGTTTTACCCTCTGCTGAAAATCTTCAGATTCTCAGCCAGATAAAGTTCTGAGAGATCTTGTGTCATCCAAGCTGATAAAAGGTTATCAAAAGAACCAGGAGAACTTGAGAGCCCTCATTTAATTTCAGTAAAGATACATCACCTATATGCACTATTTTATTACAAATGTGCTAAAACTGTTTTTACTACAGACATACCATGTCTTCTTTTTGGCATTGAAATATTTCTTTTAAGCCCCTTGCCTCTTAAAGCCCTGATCAGATTCAATATGAGAGTAATAGTCATGAAACCTATTTAAGTTTTATTTTTTTTTAATTTAATTTAATAGTTATGTAGTTAACAGGTTATTTGACAAAGAAAAAGATGTGTGACTTCCATACAAAAGAGACAAATCTGGCCTTTGCTTCAAGTTAGTGCTGTGAAAGACAAAAATGAGCACAGCTTGACTTCAGAGCAGCTCAGCACCTGCTCCACCCACCAAAGGAACGAAGAGCTTGGGCTGTTTGGCACCTTTGAGAATCAGGGGAGAATTTTTAATTTAAAGACTTCTTTTTCCTTGTCATCCTCCCCCACGGAAGGACTCAAAGCATCGGCAGGCAAAGATTATCACGTTCCCTGAATGGCAAATTGGAAAGTTTTCTTTGCCTCTTTTTAATCCATTTCTGCTGAAGTTAAGCTTTCTTTTATCCCTTAATTGAACTTCTGGCCATTTCATCTCAGTATCTCTTACGAACCCATTTGCGGATAATACGAAGCATTTTGTTTTATTCATTCTGTTGACATGCAGTCTGAGATCTATGTGGCCTTAAAAAAGAACTTTTCCAAAGCCAGAAGGAAGGAATAGCTCTTAAGCCTATAGAGTTGCTTCACAGATTTGAACCCAGCCTCAAGACTGCCACCGTCCCCAAGCTGTTCTGGTGCTGTTCTGGTGCTGCAATGGAGGGACAAGAAGCCAGGCACGGCCACAACTCTCCAAAGAGACCCACCACAGCGGTCGTGCAAAGGAAACCCAGGCAGGAACGTGTTTTGGGTACCAGGAGGGACCAGGAAAGGTGTATGATCAGTAGATCATTCCCCACTGTTACGCAAACTAGAAACTCTCCCTGTTGATGACCAAGAAAAAAGGCACGATTAATTGTTAGAAGGAATAGAATCATAGAAAGGTCTGGGTTGGAAGGGACCCCAAGGATCACAGAGTTCCAACCCCCCTGCCACAGGCAGGGACACCAACCTCCAGGCCTGGAATAGCCTTCAAACATCCAGCCATGCTTGATCTGTGAACCTGCCGCTAAAAGCAACAAGTGAGCAAGAAGAAGAGAAACTGGGGAAGGGGAAATGGCAAAAGAGAATAAGACTACCTACTGTAGTGTGCATACATCCCTGTTCCAAATATTTTTTAAATTACAGCTTTATAAATATATGACCATTTTAATGGCATCTTTGTTTGAATTAAAAACCTATTTGTCTCTGAACTGATTTTAATAAGCTATGGAAAACCCAGTGTATAACGTCATCCAGATTCCCAAGTAATACTGCACCTTTATTCTACCTCAAATGCTATTAAAATGATATAGGAATGAAGTAATTTCTTCTGAAATGTCATCAGATCAGGCCTTTGCTTGAATTTTTAGATAAGTTATTTTTTATACAAGTTATGACTTTTCTCATCTGGTCTAGCTGCACTACTCAGCCAATTGCTGAATTTTTCGACTCCAGAGATGAAATGAAGGATGTGCAACTCCACACGCGGGGAACCTATGTACAGCTGATGACTTCTGCTCTTGTTGGGGTTTTCACATGCCATTACGAGCTCCTTTTTGAAAGGGGGGACCAATTTCCTTTGGTGTTGTTTTGCCTTCATCAGAACCCACTGGATGGACCAGAGAGTTCTCTGTACCTGTCATAGGGCTGAAAATAATAAGGCATTCAGCTTTTATGAAAATTTATTCAAATAGAGCATCGCTCCATTAAAGAATGGCTGTTGCCCAGCACAAACCAGCTTTCCAGTCCTGAACTGCAGCACAAAGGTAACCTCCAGAGAAGCACCCAACAGATCCCTCGATCAGAGGATTCGACCCTGTAACGAGGATGTTAAGGATAACTCAGGAACAGTCAGAGACTAAAGATGCACAGACAGATCAGGGGATGCGCTTTCATAACAGAGGAGAACTTTTTATGTGCAAGAAGGGGGAAGAGTAGCTGCAAGGCAAGGAGAGAGAAGACAAATGGAAAGAGAAGTCCCATGATTAATAGAAAAGCTAAGATAACAATCTGGGATCACGGACTAAGCCTAGAGAGGATGTCTGGATGGTAAGGAAGTTAAGGCTATGCCTTGGGTTTGTGCGGCAAGGTTTTGGTAGCGGGGGGCTACAGGGGCGGCTTCTGTGAGAAGCTGCTGGAAGCTTCCCCCATGTCCGACAGAGCCAACACCAGACGGCTCTGAGACAGACCCACCGCTGGCCAAGGCCCAACCCAGCAGCAATGGTGGTAGTGCCTCGGGGGTAACAGAGGTAAGAAGGGGGAAAAAAACCTGCTGGGAAATAAACTGCAGCAGAGAGGAGTGAGATGTGAGAGCAACAGCCC
>KL289416.1:8666-19148 GCA_000699545.1 Podiceps cristatus | reverse complement strand
GAAAGAGGGGGGAAAAAAAGAAAAAAGAAAAAAGAAATGTTTAACACTCAGCACTAGAGGAGAGTGAAAACAGAACACACTCTGAAGAATTTCCTTGC
The DNA here is from genome assembly GCA_000699545.1 of Podiceps cristatus. Classification (NCBI taxonomy): domain Eukaryota; kingdom Metazoa; phylum Chordata; class Aves; order Podicipediformes; family Podicipedidae; genus Podiceps; species Podiceps cristatus. Next base: position 19,050 of record KL289416.1, on the reverse strand, counting down.
TGCAGCACAGCCCTGTGTAGGAGACGTTCCACAGTCAGATTCAGCGTGTTTTGAAGTTTCTCTGTTTATTTAATCTTCAGGTCAGGTTTTGGCACTGTGCTATGATTGACACAATATAATAGAATAAAGGCCCAAACAAGGCAAGGGGGAAAACAAACCAAACCAAACCTTATAAAATTGTAAGACACAGTAAATCAAACCATCTAAGAACGAGAGCAACCTAGATGCTATAAGGAGTGGTGCAAAGTTGTGTCTTAGACCAAAAGAGCAGTATCTAGGGATAGGTCTTTTTGTAATAACTAAATACCATGACCTAGCTAGGAGCTAAGAAATGATCTCCTTAAAATCAGTCCTAATTGCAGGGCCTGTGCAATGTGAGAAAATGCTAATATTCAATGTTAGAATGCTAAAAGTCACACAAATGGTCAGTATAAAGTATCATTCTGAAAGTTTGTTACCACAGTAATTTAATTAATGTTGTTATATCACTGCAAATGCCTCTTCTTTATGACTTTCTGAGGAGGATGTGAAAAACAGTGAGAATTCTAAACCTTTTCCATTCCTTGGTAACATGGACTCCCTTTATTACCATTTTGGACTGCATGTAGTCTGACAAGTTGTGAACAAGTTCTAAGGAAAACTTGTATTGAAAGAAGAGTGCTTCCCACCAAAAGCATGGATGCATGTTATCACTGGAGCCCAGGGCCATTGTGTAAGGGGAGCAATCCACCCCTTGTGAGCGCACGGAAGGCGCATCCCCGAAGGGCCCTACCTCCCCGCAGAGGCCTCGCAGCGCTCGCTCGCAGGCGAGCTGCCGGCTACTAGCCCTGGTTACAAAGCAGAGGGCGCAGGAGAAGGCAGGAACGGGCAGGACGGATCAGATGGAAACTTCACGGTGTCCAGCGACAGCAGCCTACAGCAGACGTCTAGGGAAGAATATAGGAACAGCCAAAATACACTAATACTCCTTCAGCGCACAGAGACCTGCCTACAAAAACTTCCTATGCCACAGGCGGTAACTCTGTGCGTACGAACAACAGCTTCAATACCTTAAATACCGTGTGCCGCAGAGGTCCCGCTTAAGATGATTGCTCTCTCTGGCGTATCCCCGGGTGGCTGCCGTCATGCAGACTGGCCCAAAGCTGTGTTATCTGAACATGCTGTAGAGAGCAGAGCGGGGCAGCTCAGGAGAGCGTAAAGCCCAGAAGACAAGACTTCATTCATTAAGCAACAGGCTGAATCATGATATATGACTAATGTCTCATACCCTAAATTGGAAATCAAATATCCAATATTAGCATTATCAAAGAGAAGAGCAAACCTCCCATTGTCTTCAGGGTATATGGAATTTTATTCCAAGCCCTAAGTAAATAAAAATAATGCAAAGTCATCCTGCCACATTTACAGCATTTAATATATCTTGCTTCACCAGTGCAAAGAATTCTGGCTTTAGCTAAAGGCCATTCTTTGTTAATAATTATTTTTGACTGTTGCCTTGCTCACTAAATTTAGTTAGTGCATTTGTAAACTATATTAAAAAGGCAGTGCAGCAGATAAAATATAAAGAGATGGAAACTGTTAAACATATGTAACTTCTGTTTTACAAGGAAACACTTTGAGTTAAGCACTATTGCGGTTTTTCACTGCATGAAGAATGTTAAATTAAACATGAAAAGAAAAAGTGAGGGTCAGCTCTGTTCATTTGTTGATTGTAGGTTTTTTTTGTTTGTTTGATTTTTAAATGGGAGTAACCTAGTTTCTATTTTATCCAGTATACTATATTTCAAAGTTTAATAAAGTAGGGTTTACATTTTATTTAAATCACTTGTATGTTATTTTTACCCTTATCATGTATTTCCTACCTTGTCAGATCAGAAATATTTTTTACAAATCAAAATATCGTTACAGAATCCAGAAGCTATAATAAAGCTGCTTAACTCTGAAGTCGCTACTGACATAAACAGATTTACTATGAACTTACATCAGTGTGGCACTGGGATTTGGCCCAATGTGTACACGTGTGGAGCTTTATTCTCTAATGCAAGCATTCAAAGGATCAATAAGTTGTAAAAACTCAGATTCCGTTTTCCAGACTGAAAAGATTGGAATGAATTCTAAACATATTAGGACACTAAAAACCTTATTAGTGTGGTTCCAGGCAGCAGCAGGTTCTTTTCTCAGCCAAGTCACAAAATGACCCTCACCTTTTTATGGCTTCATTGCAGCTCGGCCGGGAATTTGCACACAATAAGGCTGTTTTCACCACCCAGGTGATGCCTTTCTCCATCTCTGTTGTGTCAGCCTTGAGGTGATGACTAGCAGTGAGGAAATTATTATCTTAAGGTGGGGTAGGTTTGATGGATTTCCTTTCAGCAAAACAAAACCATATGGCAAAGCAGCTTTCACTTAGGAGGAAGTAGGCCAGGTAACAAGGGGAACGCCAGAAAATGGTGACGAAGAAACATCCTCAGACACTTGCCTTGCATGTTTGCACTGCCCCAACCAACTGCTGCAGCAGCCTCACAAAGAGTTTACTTCCTCTTCAGGAGGACAAAATGAGGCGGAATTATTTCTTGCTGAGGATCCTTGGTGAAAAAAAATCTATGTGCCATCTGAGCACATCCCTCCTGGTCCAAAACCCATCAAACTGACCTATCTTTGGTTTTGAGCTCTTGGTGACTCAGGTAACAGCCAAATTCCCAGCTAGAACCATTTTAAGAAACCATGTGTTTTGAAGGACAGGGCAGTCCCTCTTTCCACATGATCTCACACACACTGCTATGACCAAAACATACCCCTTGACCTAACTTGGCAACACAACCACCAACCGAGAAAATGTGTGACAATGGCAAAAACTGGAATAATTTCTATGAAATAAGAAAGCAAATTAATGTAGAAATGATAACATTTTACATCATAAAACACACTTCATACTGTACAAATTAAATAAACCGTCTTTTTAAAGTTATAGAGACAATGTTATATAGAGGCAATATGCCAGTCGGAAGTTTTCATCCACTGTTAAAAAGGCTAGTAACTTGTTTCAAATCCTAAATCTTCTAGTTTTTACCTGATGACTGCATGTAACCAAACTCTGGAAACAATCTGTTATGATATTGTCCCTTCACACGGTATCTGTTTATGTCCATTTGTCTTCAAATTTACCAAACTTTTTCTTTTGATAGGAGTCAATGGAGAGTACATTCCTGAGTCTATTTTGGCTTCTAGTAAAGGTTACAGTATAGTCAATCCATGATAGGGTGATCATAGAAGATATATGTCTAACACATCTACTTGAATGGCTGAATGAACACAATCTACCAGGAAGCAGATCCTCAGCCTTAATTCTACTGAAATAAACAGATTGAAGTTGAAGGTTATGTTAGCAGACGATTTTTATTCTGCTTTGCCTTCCAATTTCTGCCTAAAATGATCATAGGCAAAACTTTCTTTAACTTGTTTTTAATGTAGGAATGAACAAGACAGAAGGGAATGCTGTTCGCATGGCTGGGACTTGTAATTTAGTCTCTAAAACCGATTATGAAGTCTAGAGAAATACATATGATGCAGTCAGGGATGTATCAAAGAAGGGAGACTGTCAAAAGAGATATGAGAGAGAGAAAGAGAGAGAGAAGGACTCATTTAGTCGCATCATCTACTGTAGTTGGATTACTATAAAGCTGGCAAAAGAGGTGGTAAAAAAAATCTATATATAATAGAATATGAATTTACGATTCCTTACCTCACAGCTTAAAGTACAGCCCCACAGCTACTGCTTCAGGGGATTGAAGAAAGAGAAATAGCTGTGGTACCTATGAAACATTGTCTGCCTTTTTGGAGCAGCCAGCTGGAATTGGCTAAAATGCAGAATGTCACATCAAATCTCATACAGATGAGAGGTTTGCTTGCTTTCCAGTAGAGATAAAAATCGTGATGAGCCAGCAGAACTTAGTCTGCAGCAATATGAAAGAGTCGGCGTATGAACATTTACTAACTCTGAATAACAGGATGAGCCAACCTGTAAGTGCACCACACCTTTGTAGGGCCATGAATTTATTCATTCACATATTTTTACTTTATAAAACAATGCTAAGAGCATGGATGGCCTCTTTCTTATCTTTTGTGCACCCAGTCCCTAGACTGGGTCCTAACAACCACAGTTTCCAGAGAATATGGTGTGCTGGCACCATGACAGGTTTTTTTTGTTGTTGTTGTTTGTTTATTTGTTTGTTTGTTTCTCTACAGACTTGGAGAGCCTGAAAATTCATGTTTTGGCTTGCCTTTTTTTTTTTTTTTTTTCCTCCCCTGGAACAGATAGCTGGAGTGCAAGCAAAATCCTCCACAGATAGGTGAAAAGCTTGAGAAACAGCAGTACAAAAGGTAATATTTTATAAAGAAAATAATGAATGATTCCAAGAAAAAAGTAGGAAGCTGAAATCATCTCAGGTGTATGTGGAGCAACACCATGATGTAATGAAAAAGGACTGTATTATGGCCAGTGATTTGATAATGAATGGAAATCTGTGAAGCTCATTTGTGACAATGTAAAAAAATTAAAAAGACAGAGTATGTTGATAATGAGCTTTGAATATTCTTTGTTTTCTTTTTCCCCCTATTTCGTCACCTTTGGTCTGCTTGGCATTCACCCAAATTAGAAGACTGACAGTCATTTCTCTTTAATAATCACTCTTGGAAACTCAAGAAGCACTCCCTTTTCAGCTCTGTCAACAGGGAATCATTAACACTGAAAAAAATAATATATATATATGCTTAATTGTTTTTACTGAAATAAACACTCTGGGTACCCCCTGCTGTTTAATGAACATGCACTGGGTTAACTACAAAGGCTGCTACCACTACCATCTTTGATTACTTGCTAGTGGCAGATGAAAGCTTAAAACACACGTATTTTTTTTTGACAGTAAATATGATTTCACTTTCTTGGCTTCCACATCAACCCACCCTTTTTAAAGTAGGGCAGACTAGCAAAGGCTGTCAAAATAAGGCTAGCAAGTAAGTGGAGTAGCAGCTCTACAGAGTTCGATTATTCTTCTGTGAAAGAGTCTGTAAACAAAACCTTTAGGCTTTTGTCTACTAAACAGTGCCTAGAAATTCTTCCAGCTTAGCGTTTTTAATATATGGGAACATGACTGCAGTAGGATCCAAGAGCAGTCAACATTTTTGAAAGGAAGGCAATTTATTTTTGTAACTAAATGTGGTCTCAGAAGCCAAAATGCAGGCAAAAGACCACTTTTTTTTTTTTTTTAAATTATTTTTTAAAGAAAATAAATGCTCTGTATGCATGGGTCCTCTAAGCTGTCTGAAAGATGTCTTTCCTTTGCCTTGACTATACGCACCAGGATGAATAACAGAGCAAAAATTATTTTCAAGTATCAAAATGTTTTAATCTCAATTTTGAGTTTGGAAGTGAAATTTAACTGAAAACATACTTGGGTCTCATTTTTCACTTCTGTGCTTTGTGCCAGTTAGTCCGAGGCCCGATGCCCCTTCTACTAACAATCAGTTCTTTGAGATGGCTGGAACCTTTGGAAGGAGCTACCTGCATTCCAGGGCACGAAGCCTCAAGTCTCTTCCCTGCCTGGTTAAATGCTTGACCGAGGGTTGGGGATGCTTCTCTTCACCAGATCAATCCACCGATTTCTAAACATGACCAGGAACTGGGTGCAAATTTATGCCTGCCTCAAAGCCGAAACTGGTGGAGTTACTGTCAGTGTGATTTTGGTTTGCCTCCTACTACCTGAGATCTGCTGTTCACTTTAACATTAATGGCTACCTTTAAATCATCTTTTTAATACATTTTTGTCCTTACTTATTAGACAATTAAGTGCTAGATATGCAGTTACAGAAAGCAAGGCATAATGAAAATCTTTTAAAAGTACTTACATTTGGATTCTTAGAAGGGACAAGATTTTATAATTTGGTTAGCTCTTCACTTCAGGGACCTGCTGAAAATTAGGGATTACTGCATCTTCCTAGTGTTAGTCATCAATCTTTACACACATTGCTACTGTTACACCCACTTACTAGGGACAGTTTTAAGTGTCTCTTATAAAAATATAAATATCAGCCAAAAAATTTTTTCAGACTACAAATGCTGGTGACAATAAGCCCCCTCCCCGCCTCAGCTGTTTCTCCTAACCTTTTCCATGCTGCCAGACTGCTTCTGGCTTCGTGTAGTTCGAAAGAGAGACATCAGTACAGTCAAAGAAACTTCATAAAGCAGGAAGGACTGTACAATACACGTGTGTTGCTCACAGCCATAGAAACACCTAAGTTTTAGCCGCCTTGCCACCTACTATAAGTGACTTCAACTAGTGTGACAGGGCAGCGGATAACTCTAGGTTCACACCCATATACACATGCACAACCTGCCCTCCCACCCCCCATCCGTTCCCCATCACTGGAAAAGAGTGACCTCTAAGATGAAACACAACTAACAACGCATGTCTACATAAGAAAACTCTTGGAAAGTAAAGATTAAAATCATAGATATTTTCTGTGGTAAATAACTAAAAAGTAAAGCATACAGTTATTTAAATATTCTTTAGTAATAACATTTTGAAAGCATCCTACGTATTTCCCCTTTAAATAAGCAGGGATAAAATCTCTTGGATTTTATTGAAAAGACCAGGATTTTCCTTTGAGATTTTCCATGCAAACGTTGATGCACTATGACTCTGTGTGATCTGAAGAAAAGCTCACGCTGTTGCTTTCTGGTGTGTATGTTACTATGAGAATTGCTTGGAAATAGCTTTCTGATGTAAAGGGAAATATTACTTTTTGGTGATTTTTTAAATTTGATTTTTCATTGGAAAATCAAAATGGACCTGCATTTTCCTGTTTGTTTTTGGGTTTTTGTTTTGTTTTGTTCCCCCCTCCCAGAAATTTTCCAGTTTCAAATTCATTTCGGAGCAGTGTATGAAAATGAAGACAGTACTTTCCTCCTACAGTTAAATACTGAAATAGGCCTTAAAGATCCCATGCTTTAAAATAACAATTAGTGAAGATTACTATTAGATGTTTGTGAGGGTATGAGGAGCTCACAGTAGGAAAACCAATATCAAAGTGGAGGCAGAAGCCAAAACCCTCCCTTGGCAAAAGGAAAGGAAACTGCAGTAGACGCTACCAGAGTCAGAAGAGCAGGCCTGCGGTTTGCCGCTCCTCGAAGCAGTGCAGCATTCTGCGGTCTTCCTTCTGGATGGGAAGATCTCCGGGGTGAAAGAGACATTTTCAAGACTATCTTGTGGATAAGTGAGACAATTATTCCACCATTAATGAAACAAAAGTTTTTGCAAAAGCTGTTCATGTTATTTGAACATTCTTTCTGTTCTTATTCAATTCAGGACAAAAACATTTTCTTGGAACAAGCAGAGAAGAGTTACATGAACACTAAGCAGTTCCTTCCTTCCTTTCCATCTCCTAGTATGATGTGTATCTCAGGTACGTTTCACATACAGTTCTCGTGTTCATTGTGGCAGTGTATTTATTTTGAAGATCCATTTCATGGGCTTATTACTAGAGATCTAAATTCTCATCGGAAATGTCCTTCGTCTTATTTTATTGTGACAGAACATGCCATAAACGTGAATCCTATTGCTAGCTGAGCCTCCTTTGCATCATGCAGATGTTTTAACCAGGTGTTTCAAAAAGGATTTCTTGCTTTCTTATCCTGTATCCACTTTGTGTTATTTAGACATAGCACAATTAAGAGTTACAAAGAGAGATGGTTTATATTTCCAGTTTCCAGCTGCAAGGCTTAGTATAGAGAGACACTTGCTAACTGTAAGATCACGTAACCTTTGTCTTAATTGTGTAAACAGGGTGTTTGGAGTATCACACAGCAGGACCGAGCTAATTAAATATTGTTCAGCTTTCTCACCGGGGAGCTTATGCAACCATTGAACTATAAGCTGTAGTGTTGCAGCTCAGAAACCATGTAATTAAGGCAGATATTTTGGGGAACGACTGCCCTTCCTTTCCTAAAGAAATGTTGTAAGCAACCTGCAGTGTTTTGTTGAGATGGAGTAAAGACAATGTGACTGACTTGAGCTTTCTGAAGAAAACTGCTGCAAATACAGATGTTTTTGAAGAAGCAAGTGAACTTTTAACTTACTAGGTCTTCAAGTGACAGCCTTTTGAATGAGCACATTTTAAATTGTTATTCTGGGTTAAATTGCCAAAGGTGAGTGAATTTCATCACTTCAGTTGTATTTCTCTATGCCTGTGCTAGAAATCCTCAATCCCACACTTAGGCTGGAGAACCCCAGGAAGAATCACAATGATATTATCATGCAGGGGCAGACATGTCTGTGCTAGATGCTCATGCAAGAGGACAGAGACAATGTCAGAGAGCCTCCTACACGAAAGGAAACAGGAAACGAGAGGGCCACCAAAGGTAAGACAGGGAGACTGAGCACTTCTAGTGACGCGCGCTTCTTCATTGCCTCACATACGTCACTCTGCAGGTTTTTCCTGACCTTATTACTTCAGATGATAACAACATACAGGAGAAGGACCAAGAATACCAAGGCCTTGACAAGAAACACTCCCATGTTGAGACATTTAGGCTACAACTGAACTATGGAACTCGTAAATACATCCCAACTGCTCAGGTATGTGAGTATGTTCCAGCTGCATCCATGTGCATCCTGGGAGAGACCGGCACACTCACCATCCTGTTCTGCTTCCCAGTTTCTCCCCTTCTGTGTTTAAAATCAGCCATGCAGGCTCCAGCAGGTTCTCCAGCTGGCATGATCTGGGAGATTTGCAGATACACAGTAGAAAGTACTCGTGATGCAGTTTAGATGTAGCTTTACAGACTGACTCGGCCCTTGGGGCCAAACCACAGCTGACACTAGAAATGGGATCCTATGGGCCAAAACTGGGGTGTAGAGCTTCCTGACCCTTGAGTGGAAAATATCATGAGAGTAAATCTGAATCAAAAAATATAATGATTAACAAAGACATAATCCCACCGATGTGAGGGTGTCTCTCCCACTTCTGTGCTGAATGCTACACATGGATAGTAGAAACAAATGTAAATTATCAGCTAGAGTAACTCCCAAATAACTAGATACAAGATCTGAAAGAAACACTTGGATTTCTAGGTCTTTCATTTGCCTTTGCATATGTCTCTCTCCAGGGCTCTGTGATAGCTTTATCTTAGATCAGGCAGGTGGGAAAAAAGCAGGACAAAAGGCCACCCATTTCACATTTAAGCTGTCAAAGCTGGATATACCACTCCAGGCTAAGACACAGAAACCAAGCTCATAGCACTTGAATTCCTTGCAGTATTCATTGGAATTATCCTTATGTCACAAATGAGATACATTCCTGTTTGAATATACTGGAAGTTGCTGTTTTCTTCATTTCCGCAGTAGAGAATAGAGATAGGATGCATATCTAAATACCTACAATAGCTTCTCAGGTTTCACATTCAGATGCCTCCCAAAACTATATTGCCATGAGACCTGAATGCATATTATTCTCCCTTCCTCCAACGAGACATCCAATTGGAAAAAAATCTGAGTGCTTGGCTGGGGAGACAGCCATGGAGTACTCTAACAGATCCCCTGGTCTGGATGCTTTGGAGGGCAGGAGTGTGGGTCATATCATATGGCATGTATCTGCTCTAGAGTTTAGATGCATCCTAGAGATGCTTCAACTCAGTTCTCAAAGGGGCTTAATGATTATGATTCTCAGCTGACTCTTAGAATATAAATAAAAAGCCAAACTTTTATGCTGAAGTTTCACAGTACTTAAGAATGGCTAAAGGCACATGGTAGGTGCGGGAATGCTTAAGCTGTCCAACAGGACATACTGAAGTCCTGCCCCTCTCCAAGTTTAGGCATCTCTGTTTAGGTCTGAGTTAGGTGTCAGTTTAGCACTAGCATTCACAGCCTGTGCTTTAGTGTCTGAATATCTCTTGGGAAGGAACTTCTATTATGTTCTTCTACTTATCATATGCCCTGAAAGAAATTAAATGTAGATCACAGAATCATAGAATTGTTCAGGTTGGAAGAGACTGCCATATCCTCTTGTCTTGTGGTCTGTTACTTGGGAGAAGAGACCTACACCCACCTCGCTACAACCTCCTTTCAGGTGGTTGTAGAGAGTGATAAGGTCTCCTCCCCTCAGCCTCCTTTGCTCCAGACTGAACAACCCCAGCTCTCTCAGCCGCTCTTCATGGGACTTGTGCTCTAGACCCTTCACCAGCTTAGCAGCCCTTTTTTGGCTCCAGCACCTCAATGTCTTTCCTGCAGTGACAGGCCCAAAACTGGACACAGCACTTGAGGTGCAACCTCACCAGTGTTGAGTACAGGGGGACAATCCTTTCACTACTGCTGACCACACTGTTTCTGAC
>JMFS01136795.1:0-24138 GCA_000699545.1 Podiceps cristatus | reverse complement strand
TGCTGGAGGCAGAACTGGCTCCTCCTGGCTGAGACCACGACACTGTCCAAATTAGAAGTTACTCTGCTCATACAGTAAAGAAATCATACATGTTAAACACCATCTCCCTGCTAAACTAATGACTCACTGACAAACTGGGCATCTGCCGTTCGGCTGTAAGATACTTGATTGCTTGGCATAGGCACAACAGGTTAAAAAATGCTGCCTACAGGTGCTTGACTGTTCTGATGCTCATGTCTCAGGTCTTGTAATAGTTTCCACTAGCTGCCATAATTACAGAGGATGCAAAAGTTAACCCCATGTCTGCCTAAAGACATTAGTATCCCAAGATGTTACATCTCCAGGAAATGACGATTGTAGTTGCGTTATTCTAGCGAGATATCTAAAGTAATTGCAGCGCATAATGGGAGAAGCGAGCAATGAACATGTGTCATCCAGACTGTTGGCACAATACAGTAACAACTCAATGAGTAAAAGGATAGAGAATGCTGCAGAACTATAAGCAGTTTCCCTTATCAGCTTTTTCTAGTAGGATTACCTCAGGGACTTGCAGAAATTAAGACCGTGCTTTCTCAAAAACAGAGGTAAGCACACAGGTATCCTGGCTGACGTTTTCAACACCTGACCTATTGCCTTCTGGAAGGGCTCAACCCTGGGTCCCTTTCTCAAGCAAGCAGCTAACAGCACAAGCTGTGTGAGTGAGGGTTTCAGAGTGTGAACAAGAAACAGATTTGCGAACAACAGTATTACAGCAGAGGAGGAAGACCAAACGTATTTTGACACTAAATGGAAAGATGGCAGGGAAGGAAAGTCTCAGACCCACTGCTCCAATAATACTCCCACTACAGTCCACAAAGAGCTCTCCAAGTTGTTTTGTGAAAATGAAATACCACTGTTGTCTTGTGGGTTGGTTTTTTTTTTTTTAAACAGAATGTTTATGAAATGTTTTTGAATTGTTATTGCTCATTGTGGGATGATTGTATTTTCCTGCAGAGCAATATGAGCCGTGTTTATTCAGAAGAGGCACAAGGTACATACGCTGCTACGCAAAGCTTGGCAATTTCCCACCCCAGCTCCTTGTCCCTACGCTACAGACACTGGCAGTAACTTTAGCTGAAGGCCACGAAGCCTGATGTAGGGCAACCAACGAACGCGTAAGGGTACCACAGTATAGAAATACACCTCACTCCTGAATCTTCCTCCAGGTAAGCAAGAGAAAGCAGGAATTTTAACGTTGTGACCCTATTTCAAGTTTGCAATGTTCATGGAGGCGATGCTGCTTCTGCAATCCCAGTCAGCACCGCACCCAAACCACTACAATAGCAGGACACCTTTAACAGTACAAGAAAACCAAGGGAAGAAACTTCCCTTGGTATCTTCCACAGAAATCACGTCCTACTTAACCAGAAGGAATCCACGCTTAGCTTGGAAGTTACAAAGGTACTTGTTAAATAATTAGATAAAGCTTTGTGTGATAGCAGTTTTCTTCCGGAGACCAGCCTCATCCCTGCAACAGCAGCCCCAGGTTTCCATCGGAGCACGCCGATACAAGCAGGCATGACGGCAGAATATTACTAACCTGCTAGCACTACTCCAAACGTCCAGTGACTACAATCATCGGTGTATTTTTATTACCTTTTTAATCACTGACTCTTAAAAAGCTTCCCAAGAACAAATGAGTGAAACTAAGCCCCATATACCACATGCAAGATTTGTATTATTGCAGCCATTTGGTGGAGGGAAAAAATAGAAAGAAAAAGTAGAAGTGGTAGAAACGAGCACTAAGCTCTCTTGATTCCCATTCTGGTATCTCATCTACAAGGCTGTTCTGCTCTCAAAAAGCTGTAGCTACAGGCTTGTTCAGCATGAAACAGGCTGTCTCCATCAGTCCCTCAGCTGGGTAATGATCTGCACAAAACAAACTTAAGAGAGTAAGTTCAACCTCTAAAAAAACTTTTGCCAATGAAGATTGTGTATGCCTAAGATAACATTATGTTACAAGTTTTTACCAGCTATTAGTTGGCTGGGAGCTGAATGGGAAGGAAGCTAGTTAAACGGACAGAGATGATGCCTAACATTGATTTTTCAATTGATTTCACTAAATTGTTGTCCACACAAACCCCAGTGTAGACATTCCTGAATTGGTTTAAAATTGACTTATAATGATTTAGCTTACTTTGACTCTTTATTGACTCAGGCTGTGGCCACAGTAGGAAAAATAAAGAATAAAAAAAAAAAAAAAAAAAAAGGAAAACTGTTCTTTGTGTCAGAACACAGCAACACGTCCCGTGAAACATCCTAACAAGAACAACAAGGTTGTCTACTATATGCTCTTACCAACATCAAGGTTTACAGATTTGTCAAAGGCAAGATGTAAAGCCAAGGGGATGTTCAATGTAATTGCAAAAGATTCATAGCTTGTGTTTTAAAGAAAATAACTCATTTCATCTGGAAGTCACTTCTCCGCTGAGACAGGGAAGCCAAACATGCACTGTCAGCCCCAGCTGTTTGCTGCAGTTCGTCCATTTTATTCTGTATTCACTGGATAATCAATGTCCGTGCTGACAGCTATCCCACCCAGATGGAGGACAGGTGCTTCTTAAAATACCCTACTCTGTTCCTGAGTGCTAAGCCACCAGGAGACGCTTATGCTGACTTAACGTGCTTTGAACAGCAGTCATCCCCTCACAGACAGAAGTCCAGTTGTATCATAATATAACACCAAAGCCAACTTTACAACTCATTTCCAGAGCGAGGACAGCACTGGCCACTGTTGGCTCACGTCAGGCCACACAGCAAGCTCCATGCCAACAGGGGCTCCAAACAACGGCCCAGCATGGCAACAGCACCTCGACTGCTCACCAGTGGAAGGTGGATCGAGAGCCACAGGTCCATCGTGAGTCCTATGGCAACATAAACCATTTTCGTAATGGTTGGGGAGCTTCAGAAGGGGGTTGCACAACAGTGTAATCTGGCTTAAGCAGAACCCCACTTTCAGTGGAATCAGGGCATGTCTGGAGCTGGAACATCTGCGCTCCTGGTGGGAAGACTTAAAGATGGGTGTTTGTGGATCAGTGTGAGTTTATTAGCTGACAGACATGCTCTATGCTGACACCTATATTGAAAGAAAAAAAAAAAATGGGCACTTGCCTTTTGGCAGTGGTAAAACCGTTACAAACCCAGCTTTTGACACAGGCCCAACCATTTGAGTTTGCTCTTTTCTTTTTGACTTTGAAATACCCTCTATACAGATGTATTTGCCTTTGTAATTGCAGATGCGAAATTAAAATCTTCTTCCCTTTCCCTGGACAATATTTTTTTTCCTCTCTGCACAGTTTATAGGAGCTCACTCTTTGATATTTTTTTAATAACTTGTGTTGTGTCTGGCACTTTGGGGAGTGCCTATGACAGAAAGCACTTTATTACTTCTCTGTTTGAGTTCACTGCAGAGTGCTCACCAGGCCCTATCACTGAAAGGATGAATCTAGGCAGCAATTTAATCAAGCAGTGATTGAAAAATTAAAGGTGGTGGTGATTAATACTGATTTAGGACTTCTTTTGTTTGAATGGGTTTTAGCTAGAGAACATGGCAGTTGGTTGTTTTTTTTTTTCGCTCCAAAAGAAAGACATGGATGAGAGGGGGAACACAAAGGAAACCTCTTTAGGCAGATCATTTCTCTTCTCTTAGTACTCAAGTAAAAGCCAAGGGAAGAGGTTACACGCCACGCGTATTATTATCCTTAGGTAAATACCTAAATACCCATGTGTAATTTCAGCAATCACAAGCACACCTCTGTGTATAAGCACAGATCCGTCCATAGAAACTTGTCTTGGACCAGCACCAGAAGGGAAAAATTCTGCCCAAGACATGAACAAATTTTGAGATTGAAACATCAGCCTGGCTTATGAAGAAATACATCCTTTTTAGTAACCAGGAGCATACTCTAAATATGCACGGAGTACGTGTGTTTTACATTTAAACTAGAGAAACTAAGATCTTTGAAAGCCGATAAGAAAGAATGAAGGAGTAACCTGCCAGACAGTCACACAAAATGAACCTGAAGGTCCAGCTCAGCAGCAGTGTCCATGTCTCCATTCAGTTAGAGGAGAAGGGATTTCTATAGACACAGATATATATGGAAAGATATATAGATCCCTTGTAGAAATTTGGGTATGCATTCACTGCTCCCATGTACATTCTGCAACCATTTACAGCAATAAAGGAGGTGGAACACACCACCACGGTTTGGGTCAGATTTCAAATCAAATCTTTGCAAGGTAAAACAATTGCATCAGTCAACTTGGTTGAGGTTAGAGAGATGCCAGAACTTTCATCAAACCTTTTTGCATGGCCTCTATTTACAATTTACTACTGTAAATTTATAGAGTGAATTCATACTATAGCCAGCTCAAAGCTATTCTGTTTAACTTACTCTAAATAGCTTTGTGGATGCACTTCAATTTAAACATCAGTTTATAGCATTTTAGCTCATCTGAGAAACAGGGACAAGCCAGGATAAGAATAGCCATGCAAAATTTGGTTCTGCTTAATTATGAATACTTAAAAAAAAAAAAAAAAAGAAAAAAGGTAAAAAAGTCTTAGCCAAACTGCCACAAGTTGCATATGATACCGGCCTTCAATTCTTCCCCAGCAATGAGTAGCTCCTGCCCAGGCATCTTTGCAAAAATGTCGGACACACCTCATCTTCCATAAAGTGTTGAAAAAAATTAAAAGAAAACATGAAAAAGCATAGGGAAACAATGAAGCTTATTTGTCTAATATTAACAAAAGCCCATCTGAATAAGGATTACCAGAGCTTGAGCGTCAGCTAATAGATTTATTTTTTACCCAAAGACTTATTTTTTCCCCTTTTCCTTTTTT
Organism: Podiceps cristatus; assembly: GCA_000699545.1. Taxonomy (NCBI): domain Eukaryota; kingdom Metazoa; phylum Chordata; class Aves; order Podicipediformes; family Podicipedidae; genus Podiceps; species Podiceps cristatus. Next base: position 19,256 of record JMFS01136795.1, on the reverse strand, counting down.
CATGCTTGGCCAGAGTAGGTGATCCGCATTTCCCCCAGACGTCGCTTGTCCTAGCAGACTTCATAAGAAGTTGCTTGAGCAGAAATCTAAAGCTCATATTCAAAGCACATAGAGTAAGCAAAGAAAGTTACCTACAAAATGGCTCTGGAGACACGTATGTTTGTATGCAACTTCAGATGATTTTTGCTAACTAACACTTATATAATTGCCTGGTTCCCAAAGGAGTTGTATAATTTAAGTATGGGGTATCTGAAAGAGAGTGCTGGACGGTGGGTACCCAGTAATTCAATCCTACATGCCCCTGGGCACAAACATAATTGTATTAGAAAGCAGCTCTGCCAAAAATGAAAACAATTAAAGCACAATACATATTTTACTGCTTACAGTTAAGAAGGGTGGTTTCATTTTTTGTGTATACCCACACCAGTAAACACAAAATTCAATAAACTCTGCTTGGAAATACAGTAATGAGATACTGCAATGTCATGCGTGTTCCGGAGAAGTTATATACCCAGAATCAAAGCTTTGCCAATTCATTGGCAAGAGAGCTCTAATTTGATCAGCATTCTTTAACCACTTTGTAAAGTGATTAAATCAATATTTTTAACATCAAGGATAACTGCAAACTGAAATTCTGCAGGAACCCAGACAAGGGCAAAGAGCTCTCTGAGAGAGCTGGGGTTCCTCCTCTCTTCCGCATCTGAGTGTCCCATCAGAGGCTGAAGGAAAACAAAATCTGTTTGTGCTGCTCAGGGTTGAGGTTAGTCAGAACCACTCCAAAAGGCGAGACTCAAATACACAACTTCATCACATAAAGGATTCTGACAGAGACTGGGAAGACAGGGCCAAGGCAAACACAGTCATTATCTAAAGAATAAAAAGTATAAAGACCAATCTAGGGTAGAGCAGCAGAGCAGAGAAGCAGGAATCGCAGCAACGCCCAGGATTCCTAGTGAGCCCTTTAGCCCAGGAAGTGTCTTAGGCCAATGTTTTTCAGAGTAGCCTCAGATTTTGTCCAGTATCAAAGGCCTTCCAGTTTTGTAAATGCCCAGCGCTTTAGCTGGCACCCAGAGAGGCTCCACACGATCATCATCTCTGAAAATCTTGGGAAAAATCTGCCTCCTAATACAAGACACTTCTGAAAATACTGGACCGTACTTCTCTGTGTGTCGGTCTCTCCTTCTGCAAACTGAGCATGAAAATATTTTCCCACCATGAAGGAGGCACATACGGCTTCCTTGCTGTTTGCAAAGCTCTTTTGAAAGGGAAGAATAACCAACACTATAAAAAAGAAAAATCATCATTATTGCTATCCAGATGCCTCACAGCAATACAGCCCACTTTCAACACCTCTAGTGACTGCCTCTTCCTAATAAAGGGTTCAAAATCACGAATGCCAAAAAAACCCCAAACCTAAAGAGAGCAATGGAAGACGCAGATCTGGTTGCGAGAGAACCACAATTACAAGGAAACCCAAGTTCCTACTACTGCCGCTACCAAAGAAGTAGATGCCTGATAAATACGCGGTGGCAATTTGCCAGCAACTGTAGAAATTTCTTTTTGCCGCTGAATCACAAAGGCTTGGAGAACTTCTAGGGCACTTCATTTCCTGGCAGATCCCTTGAACGAGTTATCTACGGAGCATTACCTCCACAGCTTCTGACATGTAGTAACTCTGCCAGTCTGCTGTCATGCCCAGGAGCAGACCTCGCATTAAAGCGCTGCAGAGTATTATCCCTTTATTTTTCTGCAGTCAACCTTTACCCTTAATGAGATTTTTTTTAACCACTGTTTCCTCTTTCTCTTTCCGCCTTTGCTTCACAGGACAACCAGCCAAGGCAGCACAGATCGCCTGCCACAACGCTTTCAGTATCAGTCTTACCGTCCCACTACATGGCAAAGTTTAATGTGCACGCGCCGAGTCTGTCAACCCAGCAGCGACTCCACCGCTCTCCAGCTCAGCTCTGCCAAGCAGCTCGCGGAGCTGATGTGTCCTCCCCGCCTTCTCGCCCCTTTCTCTGCGCTTCGCTCAGAATGTGTCATCTGCTCCCTGCTGCCAAACAGCCCTTCTCAGCCCCCAGGAGCTCAAAGGAGGAGCCATGTTGTTCGTTCTCAGCCCAGCAGCCCATGTTACTGCTTCAGTATGAAAAACTACAGCCAGCGTACGGCGTAAATTGTTACTATCGCTCCCTTCCTCTCATAAAGCAGGCACCGCTGATACCAGACTGCTGTGCATCATGCATAATTCATCAGGTTGCTTAATGTGCAAAGCTCTCCTCTGCAGCTCTTTTCTCTGCATTAAAGTTGTCTGGGGGAAAAAAAGTGTCTGTCCAGCCCCCTGCTTGAAATATTAAGAGCACACCTGAATTTTAAAGTGTCTGTTAGCTTCTTAAGTTTACCATAAAAACAAAAGCATCAGCAGATACCGTCTGAGCGAGCTCTGCCATAGGAAATACAGCTGTGGTTGTACTGGCTGGCACTTAATTCTGTTAAAAAAACAGTTCTTCATAAAAGCCCTAAGCCTGAAAGCCTTTGCTGTCAAGATACATAGGGCAAAGAGAGAGCAATGCACTGCCGGCAGCCTGCTCTCTGCTTTTCCAAAGGCTCCAATGGAACGATACCGTCATGCGGAGTCACTGCAGGACAGGACTGCGCACACAAAGACCCCTATGAACTTTTAAGAATTTTTAGCCTTTGGTAGAGTCTCAGATCGCTTTTGGACACTTGCTAACCACCCGTGCAGCCAACTGAAGATTTCTAACTGCTTCCTTGTACGTGCCAGTTCCAGCCAAACAGCACACAGCATTCCCTTCAACTGCGAAAGGCTGGAGCGTCCTCCCATTCTTCAACACCTCTTCCACATCTCTCCTTCAAATACATTTCCTCCAAAAGCTCTAAATATCTCTCCTCTCCACTGCTGCATAAAATTTGAGGTTGTGGGGTGATGAGGAAGGGACAGCTTTGCTAAGTCCTCTCTACCCCCTACCCCACACCTTTAAATTTCCATCACTCCACGATCAGCACATAATATATTAAACTATTTAGTATTCTGTTATTTACCATAAATAATAATGCACGTGTCTTAACAGCACTGTAGTTGGGACGGCTGGCAGAAAGCCATTCCTGGCTGGGACTGTGGCCTCTGGTGTGCAGCCAGAGACACCAGCTGCTAATTGCAGTCTCGCTCAGCCGCTGAACTCTAGTAGCACCGGCACTACCCTGTAAGCAACCTTAGACTCACATACGCCCATCGACGCTGCCTTCTCATGTCACCCTGTTGCAGAGGCCCGACAGTCAAAGATGAGTCCTACTGGAGATCCGCAGAGCAGAAACCGCTAGCTATTGAGAGTAAAGGTGTTCATGGAGTAAAGGACCCTGTAAAACACACCAGGGCTTCCATTCTTCCCTGATTCAACCAGTAATGACTGGTTGCAGTCAGAAACTGGTGCACTTCCAGCTGCCAAACCTCCGAACTACCCTTCTCCAGTCTCTTAACCTGCCCTGGTTCAACCTCTCCCCACCCCTTCTTTTGTAATTGAAAAGCTGGGTCATTTTGGCTCACACCTGAGTTTAATATTGATGGGTTTGTTACAGATACCAGCTGAGGGCAAGAAGCAAGGCTCTTCCAAAGAGGTAATTTCTCAGTTTCTGCCTACTGTTATACAGTCCTTCTCACATTTTCCCTGCAGCAAATAACCGTAAGAAATGTTCACACAACAACAGGGTGGTAAAAAAACCCCAACACCAACATGAAAAAGTAACATGACATCTATTTCTACAGTAATGAAACAATTACCAACTAATAAAAAACAAACAAACCAAGCAGGGCACGAACACCAGGAAACATTTTCTAATAAAGCTTCCTGCTCGCTGAAGTGGAAAAGAGATGTGTGGCTACTTCCTTTTAGAAGGGTAAAAAAAAAAAAATGCATACAGCAGGCTGTAAAAGTTCACTGGTTTTGCTCTTGTCATGATACTTCTAATTCAGGCCATGGTTACAGTTTAGTTTTATGTCCCGAAGTGGGTTGAATGCAAGAGCTCACTGCCTTCTCCCCTCCACACCAACCCACCAAATTCAAGCAGGAGAGGGCAGACAGGAACCTGACAAAGAGACAAGGTCTCCTCCCCTTAGAGGGTCCAGAGGGGACCTCCAGCTGCCATACTGGGCTGTGACGGGACACAGCTGTCCCAGGGCAAAGAAAAGCTGTGGGGCTGTGCTCCTTCAGAGAGGAGAGGTTTTGCTTCTTATTTTTCCTTAAACCATATTGGGACCAAAAAGGAATCTCCAGTGAAAACTCCACTTGACAAGAGATTTCAAAAACACAGATGTACGTAAGTCACCAGGAGACAGATGACACGAAGTGCCCGCTAATACAATATAACCCCCTCCACATCCTGGATGCAGTTACATGGTGCAAGTCAGCAAAGCTAACTTGCAGTGAGACGATCAGTACAGGCATAGAAGGCCGGCTCCACACTGCTACAGCATTTCAAGCGGGCTAACAGAGCCAGTTTTTTAGGAAAGCAAAGTTACCCAGAGGAAGGATTTTACTGCCATGACTATACTATTCCCTCTACCTGAGTCTTGGAGAAATCCAAGCATCATACTAGGCAGACATGACCCTTCTGCCTGGCTACAGCAGGCTTCCTTCCTTTTCCAAACAGCAAAATCTCGTGCCATATAAACCAGCACTAGACTTTTCCCTTTTCTGCTGCTCATTTGCCTCCGGGGCTGCTGCGTCTCATCCTGCAGGGAATGGGAAGCCCAGCCCCTCCCCTGGCCTCCAGCCCAGCAACCATGCATTAGGCACCCGTGGTCCTACCCATCCCTCATTTCAAGCTTCCCAACTGGTTTTACTCGTCCTCTTACCTCTTTTCTTGCACTGTTCCTCTCAGTCTGCAGCTCCAAAACCTGCACCTCCAGCTTTCTCCTGGCATTCACCGCCCCCTTGGTAGCTTGCAGCCCTTTGTTCTCATCAGCTAATTGGTTCCAGCTGGGGAGGCAGCGAGGCCCACCCTTGACCATTGCTGGATGCCACACTGCCTATTCAGCAGAGAAAATAACACTGGGATTTGGTGCTACCTCTTATTACAAATATAGGAAAAGGAACCTTCAGAGACTTGCAGCATACTTACAGTCACGACCCATCACCAACCTAAAGCCCACATGAAATTGTTTTAAGCTGGCAAGGAAGTCCTATACCCTTGCATGAGGAAACAGTCTGGGAGGTTCCTGGAGCTTGTGGAAGAGAACTTCCTGACACAGCTGGTGAGTGAAGGGACTAGGGAAGGCACCCGCCGGACCTGCTGTTTGTGAACAGGGAAGGTCTTGTGGGGGATGTGAGGGCTGGAGGACGCCCGGGGCACAGTGATCACGAGAGATTATCTACCGCGCAGAGCTGGGCGAGCCTTGGGAATGAGCAGAAGAGTTTGACCCTTTGGACCCACGGAGCTTTGCTCAGTTAATGACCATGCAGAAAAGCCGATTTCTTTCGCTGCCAGCCATCCTGCACCTGAAGGATGAGGGTGCCACCTAGAAAGGTCTGCAGGAGAGAACGTATATTGCTTTACAGGCAGACTGTCTAAGCCTGGGGCTGGGTCTAGGCTGAGCATATGGTCCCCATAACATATGTAAGAACCAGCTACTGCCTAGAGGGAGGAAGGTGACTTACACCAGAATAAGAAAGCTGCAATGCCACTGAGTGATTTTGTGCCCCGTGGAGGTAGAGTTCATTTTAGGCAATTATCTCATACGCTTCCTACCAACTGCTCTCCTCAACGATGATGGGCTGCAGTCCATACTAATAAAGACAATGAAAGTGATCTGGACACTGGAGTGATTCCAGGAATAAATTCCCACCTCCCCAAAGGCTGGAACAATCTAGCGAGGAAGGGCATCATGCAGCACATATGGCCTGCCAGGAGGGGAGAGATGGAGCCAATCTATTTCATCACCTATGGAGGAAAAAGCAAAAGGAGCGAGAAAAAGGAACAAACAGCATGTTAGAAAGACGCGAGACAACATTTCACGTTGCTTAGGATGACCTGTTGGGCAGTGCAGGCGTGACACAAGCAGTGTCTTTGTGTCCCCTCTTTCCCCTAAAAAGTCAGTCAATTTTGGACAGCAAGAGAAGGTACCTGTTTCACAAGCCTGACCGGTTGCTTCAAGCATAGACTGAAATGGAGATACTCGTCTGATTCTCAGGAGGGGTTATTGCTAATGGATGCCAAGCTATACTTATTGCTTCTCTATTCAAACCAGAAATCATAAGATCAGATAAGGTTCCAGACTTCTATTTGCCTCCACTAGGCTTTAAGGAGGTTACATGAACACGAACCACGTCAGCATTCGCTCTGCCTGAGCACATACGCGCAGGTGAAAAGGAGATGATACCTTTGGAACTAGTTGATGTGTGACAGAAGCTGTATTAACTCGCTTTGTGGCGAATTAGCTCATCTCCTTTTCCACCATGGCTGAGCTCCACGATGCCAAGACAGCAGCGAGAGTGCACAAAGCTCACACCAGGATGAGATGGCAGGAGGAAACCAATATCGGAGCTCTGCATTGGCCAGCCGCGGGGAGCCATGAAGGCAATGCAGCAGTCAGCGGGCAAGCGTCCGCAGGGCTCCGGAATCGGTGCTCACCTTGGACCGGAGCTCGCTTACACCAGCTGCGATGCAATCGCGGGACATCTTGCTCAGATTTGCTTTTCTGAGCCATTCTGTGCCCTTATGTGGCCAGTCTTCAGCATTTAATTATCACCATCATTCTGTTCTATAGATTACATATATATAGCGCCCATTGGTAGAGCCCTGCACTTTGGACCTGAGTTTTATCTAAATTTAACCCATTCTGAAAAGGAGCCTTAACAAGTCCTACAGCTTTGTTTCACTGATTTCCCTTTGCATTTCCAGCTTTACATAAAGGTGCCTCAGTGGAAACTGGAACAGAGCTCTCTGTTTCTAAATCCTCACATCTAAAATTCAGTGCTGCTTAATTCACCTGCCTTTTTCCCATATCGCCTAGTCTCAGTGTTTTTCTTTAAAAAAACCCTTTCATGGGAAAGGAATACATTTAGCTGGATCATGCCTGTTTCTGTGAGGTTGGTACTATGTCCTAAGGGAGAATAGCTTGTTCATTTTTTTTTGCCAAGTGTAATTTACATTAAAGATGCTGGATCTGTGCAGGTTTCTGCTCAGATGCCTCTGTCAAACAGAAATTCATTTGTCTTTTAAATGGCTGGAAAATGTTCATGAAGCAGAAATCATCCTCCTTCTTCACTCACCCCCCAAACTTCATATATTATATAAACATATGGATATTAAAATTATACATGACTTTTAAAGTAAGTGGTATATGCCTTTGAGACACTGGGCAGGTAAATTATAGCCTCAGAGACTAAGGAAAAGATTTGGGGACCATTAGATATATGGTGCTATGAAAATCAAAAGTAGAATAAATTAAAGCTGAGGTAATTTTAAAAGTTGGATATTCTCCAATTCCTCTGCAAGGATGTCGAATGGAAGAAGGGCACTGGAACAGAGTGTCCCAGTGGGAATTAAATGCATATTCTGGACACAGAATATGCATTTAGTTTATTATTTTGTCGGTAGTCAAACTGTCAATCTAACTTGGCTTTCTGCCTCCTCAAAGTAAAACACCCCAACTTTACAACCTTAGTGCTTTGCCCTGTCTCTAGGGTTCTCTTGCAAACATTTACACCCTTCCGACATCTAACAGAACACAGAAACATGGGGCCTGCAGCTTTTTAAGGTGAAAAGGATAACAGAAAAGGAAAATGCAATGCTTTGGTAATACCAATCTTGCCTTTTGTTAGACGCTTTCTTAACATTTCCAAACAACGGCAGAAACTAACGGAATGGATTTAACATGTAAGGTGTTTGCAGTTCTATATACATCCACACGCGATCTCCTGCATAGCCGGGGCTGTGCGCAGGGCGCTGCGTTGCCACGAAGCAAAGGGGATGGCGTTGACGTCGGAGCCCTCCTGCAATGCCGACTGCGGGCGATGGCTGAGCAGCACCACTTCCAGTAGCACAGGCTACTGGGCTGAACTGGTCCTTGAGCGCTGCACACCATTTTGGATTTCTCTGTCCTCACAGGATCTGTTTGATACTTAACCCTATGCACTCCTGAAAGCTTTGCTGATTTCTGTGGTTTGAGTTGCAGTCCACGTGGACTCAAGGGGAAGTAGTTCCTCGGGGGAACTACTGAACATAAGGGCAAAGCTGTTTGGCTTTTTACAGCATAAGGACCTTCATCCCTTTCCACCTTGCCCTTCTTCACAGTGAGGGTGACAGAGCACTGGAATAGGCTGCCCAGGGAGGTGGTGGAGTCTCCTTCACTGGAGATATTCAAGACCCGCCTGGACACCTATCTCAGTGCTATGTCCTAGGGAGCCTGCTTTGGCAGGGGGGTTGGACCCGATGATCTCTCGAGGTCCCTTCCAACCCCTACAATTCTATGATTCTATGATTACTACATCGATGTGGCAGAAAGAGGGATGGAGATAAGGATTAATTTATACTTAATATGCGAAAGTTCTGCAGAAAAGACCAAAGGGGTTTTAAATGAAAAAAGCCAGGTTTTGCTAAAGTATAAAATAGAATAGTTAACATTGTAATTACAGGAAAAAAAACCTCAAAAAGACTACTGCAGAGAGAAGAGAAATGAAAATGGATTATAACTGATACTCCCTTCACCCACGGCTTCCTTCCAAGCAGGTCCTTGCCCCTAAAGCTTTATTCCCGCCCTCAGTCACTTTCTGCAGCAAACTGTGCCCACTTCTTAAGAAGCCCTTAAGCAACACGTCCTTAAGAAGTCTTCTCTGTCCCCGAGGGGCTGCTCTCAGCTCCTTGCAGTGACTCTCCCGCCTCCCGAACTCAATGTCTCTGACAGTCCCTTCCCTTCCTCCTTCCCAGCTGGTGTCTGGGAAAGGTGTCATCTCCCTCCCGTGCCCGAGGGGTTCCTCTGACTCAACCAGCCCATTTACAGGAACATGAGCAAAATAGTTGTCATTGCACAGGTCAAACATACAGTCTGTCACAAAGCATGATCACTGTGTTGAAATCCTGGGAAATTAATGGAAAGTCTCGACTGCTTCTTTCAAACAACTGTCAAAAGTCTGCTGTGCAGCAGACAGCATTCAGGGGTCTTTTTTTTTTTTTTTTTTCAAATAGAAATACAGTGAAAACCCGAACAAATGTGACCTACGGGATCTGAATATGTTGTCATCTGATATCTTCATTTTTAATGATGTGGTATAGTCTATGACAACTTTATTCCCCAGTGAGCACTGCTTGGGCCTCATCACCATGACCTTCTCCACTAGTTTAATAGCTCTGCTATTTAGGGCAGTAACAGACTGTGCTGCTGGTAACCGACATGGAAACTTGTAACTAGTATCCGCAAAGCATGTATGGATAGAAGAAAATGGCAGCCACCGTACTAAAAGACCAAAGTAATGATAGACTGCACTTTTGAGCCCCCCTAGCTGTACTGCGGGCCTGTTTGGGATGAACGTGTTTCTTCCAGGCTTGGAAAGTCTCACATTTTCTGGGGCTCTGTATATCTGGCGCCTAGAAAATGGGAGCCCAGTGCTGTGCCCTACTACCGGCTATCCCACACCAGTGCTGCTGGCGGGCAGCAATGTCCAGCCCATGCACCGCACAGAACATGACGGTTGCAGCCAGGTGCAACTTGATGGGACTCAAAAGCAACCTCATGTTGAAACCCTCCTTTCCTCATGAGGCCAAGGAGGAGAGGAGTAAATTGCACCGGCGTGTGTCTCAGTGTGCAGGAAGCCTTATACGAGGAAATAAAAAAAAAAAGCTGAGAAGCCTCTTCTTCTATGAAATTGATGACGTTGCTGCAACGGCACCTTTGATGCAAGCAAGCATTTAAGCAGGTGCAACGGTCTGAACAGAAGCGACACGAGAAATAGGTGAGAATGCTTAAATCACGGCAGTATCTCAACTCTGAATTGCCAAGGGAGGACTGTCAAGCACGGTGCTAGGCTCAGTGATACAAGGAACCCCTATTGCCTGACCAGGTGAGAAAATCTGTTGACTTTAAGTAGGATATTTTCTTGGTAGTAGACCGGTATGTAATACTCCGAGTAGGTTAGCATATATAATCCAAAACCACTTTTCTCCCCATCTGCAGATTCAGTGAAGCTTGTAAAGAATTCCATATAAGTAATTTTAAATATTCATGCAGTGCTCATCAACCATGTGTCCCAGTAAACCTACAAGGACAACCTTCAGCTTTCTAGGCAACTCCTCTTCAAAAATAGTACTCTTGCATGTAAACATCTGTCTGCATGTTGCAACAACTGCATATGCTGCTGCTTGCAACATTGAACATTACTCAAGGAATAATGTTCATGCTATTAACACCACAGCACACACACTGTGAAACGCCTTATCCCTTCTCCTAGAGCTAAGTGGAATACGGAGCTCTCTCATCCCCTTCCCTGAAGCGTCTTGTCAAACAGCATCTTTCTAACACCATCTCCCCCTTTTGCTCATCACATCCAAAGAATATCCTGCAAAGACCTTCCCTGACTCCTAACAAGACTTGTTTTGTCAAGTCTTCATCTTCTGATAAGAGCTGGAGATGTCAACATTGTCCTGCATCTTATCTCTAGTGCCTTGCTGTAGAAGGAAAAGTATCTCCCTTATGGACAGAATTGCATATTCTCAGCCTGACAGTAGCAGGTATCACTGTACTGCACTGGCTAAATTACAGCAACTTGAACTAGACAAGGGACATATCTTGAAACATGAAAAAAGGCAGCCACATCTGCAGGTTTGTTTGTTTGTTTGTTTGTTTTGTTTTTTTTTTTTTCAAAAAACATTTTCCCTGCATCACAGTAGGAACACACCGAAAGGAAACAGAAAATGACTGCAGCAGGACACCAACTAGCAACTGTAATTTGGATCTTCTGCTTTGCGTAGGACTTTCTACTAGATAGTAGCTATCTAAAAACTATTTCAGCCCAAAGAGTTCACATTCTTCTATGTTGTGTTTGTTTTTTGTGGGTTTTTTTAAGCATTTTATTTTGACATGTCTTTACCATTTTGTTGTTCATTTCTTTTCCATCAGATCTAGTCACTCTCTGTGGCCCACTGAAGTCTGTCTCACGATATTAGAAAACTCTATTACTCAATGATATGCAGGGGGAAGGAAACAGCCCATGCAATGTAATACATAAAAACATTTTACTGAAGTCTCTGTCTTAACACAAAACAAAAAAACTAGCAGCCTGTTTTATATACTTCACCCTCTTCAACTATACAAGAATTACTTCTTCTCAATTTCTATTGTTAGTATCAGCTAATTCCTAAGTTATTTATAAAGATTAGCTAATAAAAGCACTAACTTATCTGAAAAGTAAGAAAAAAAAAAAAATAAATTGAGTGAGACGGCAAGCCGACTTCAGAGAGAGCTGGCTACCTCTTTTTGCCCTCAGCCTTTATTTTTCTACTCTCCTCAGTCTTGTATAATAAGATTTAAAGGTGCATTTGGTATTAACTGTTCTTTGAGGTCTTATCTGCAGATGAAAATCTGCTCTTGAGACAGATATTACCAATGTTTAATTCACTGTAGAGAAAAAGGATCCACATGTTTTGTGAATCTTCAAAAGTACGTGGATAATGCCTCTGATTTCCAACAGGTCAAGTTAAAAACAGTAATGGAGCACAGTTTTCTCTGCATCTACAAAAATACTTTTCTCATACAAGCACAGAAAATAATGCCCTTCCTCTCCTCACTAGCCCCATACCAGGAGAAGAATAAAGACTAATGATAGTAATTTTAAAAAATGAGTGTTTACTCATTCAATCAAAATTAATAAGTAGGCTCCATATGAACAGGAACATTAATGACAAGGGCCATTTTGTCTAAATATTCTACTTCTAATAGAAACACACTTGATTTAATAAGCACTGCTTCAAAACAAGGGACTGCCAAGGGTCAGCCAAACACACTGCTGAGGAAACGATAAATGGCCCACATACATGAGACTAAAGTTTACTCTTAAAGCAAGAAAAAGAAATAAGACACCAGAACTGTCCAACTTGATTCAATTTTCCATCAAATACAAAGAACTTCATCTCAGGCACAGGACATTTTTGAGCACTTCAAGATGGTTTTCAATTATTCAAAAAGATGTTACTTCAGAGTTTTCAGTCTGGTTGTAATAGCAGTTGTTCCAACAACCAGAAACTTCAGTTAATTTATTTTGCTAATAACCCCATCCCTTTCAGTGTGACATACTGGGCCTGGTACTCATCTTACTACATTACTGAACTTGATGTGGCAAAAAAGCAAAGGGAGTAATTAAAGTTATGTAATATACTGCCATGGAGGAAGGAAAAAACCACATGCTTCACTTTTTTTAATTCCTCCCCCAAAACATTATTGGAAATTTGCCAGACTGCTTCGTTTTACACCCTCATCACTGACGATTCTGGGCCTGCGGAGATCTGGCCGTAATGCAAATGAATTACCAGTCTATGCCTATACATAGGTGGGGTAGACAGACATACTAGAGGTGGCGTGCAGAGACGTAAAATCTTCTGGGATATTGTCAATAATACAGTATTGTGGCTGCAAGGAAAAATTCTGTAAAATGTAATAGGAAACCATCATCACTGATTTACCAAGGAAAGATTTTTCGGAGACGAATTGTAAGCTCCAGCCACTGCCAATCTGAGTCTCTAGGATCCATGACAAGTTGTTTGTGCTTGGGGCTATGTGAAAGGTTCCCAAACTATGGTGCACAAACAGGAATCAGGATGACCACCTTTTTCTCTTGAGAATTCTGGGTATTGCCCGAACAGCGGGCGCTCTGCCTCTGTACGTGGCCTGATGCACAGGCAGAGCTATTTGCAGACCCTGCTGCTGTCACTGCCACGTGGTAGCCCATAATCTCTGCTTTTGGTATCTCAGCAAGCTCAGCGCACAAAAACCCCAGGCTATACTGTTAGTACAGTGGGATGTAATAAGAGGATATCAGAGATTATGAAAGGATATTTCAGCAGCAGTTCCTGACCCCTGAAAGATGGAATTAGGTCTAAGGAGAAGTTTGATTATGCTGACCGGTAACACTGCAGAATGGAGACAGGTACTGCATGCTGAAGTAGCTGCCCGGCCGAAAACAAGCCTTGTCATACAGAAAAATGAGTGCACGGTGATGGGGCACAAACACAGTCTGAATAGCAAATGTCCCAGAACTTATAAAGCAGCTGATTCTCCTGGTGCTCTGCAAGGAGTCTTTGTTCCTTCTCTAGCATCAGAAGTCTGTAGCTGTGTAAAATAGAATGGCACGTTGTCTGGAAGCTGACTTACCCAGACTCCTACTTATCTGTGACTAACCAGTTTAGCAGTAGCAAGCCAATGCCCGTACTTCACAACAATGGGTCTACAAGACAATTGATCATGAGTTTTCATCCAACGGTACTAAGCAGAGCTAACCCAATTATTTAAGAGAGCAGGATTTTTATATCCTCTTAGTTGCCAACAAGGATATTGTGCAAAGATCAATAGCAAAGACAGCACTCCTCGTAAGACAAACCAAATCTTTTGGAGTCCTTGGCCCCAGAATCTGCAATTCCCTCCCCATAAATGCAACCAAAACCAAGAACGTGTAGTCTTGGTATCTAAACCACTACTTTGTCCTATAGTGTAAATTTCATAGCTACAGGAAAACCAAACTAAAGAAAAAAAATTACCACCCCCGCCCCCTCTTTCCCATCAGGACTGCTGTGGAAAGGTCTCCAAGAGCATATAATTATCATACACCTGAATGTATAATGTCCGGTAACAACCTCTCCAGTTGTGAGTTATTTATATGTAAAGTTGCCACAGGAAAGCACCGTGTTAGTTCTGCTCTATTTCAGCATTCACTGGCTGATGCATGGGGGACTACATCAGAACAAATACCTGAAAAGAGCAGGACTGAGGGAAGCCAAGTTCATCTCAAGACTTGGTGTTTTGAGAAAAGTCCTTGCCTCAGCCAAAGCACAAGTGAACCAGGGCTGAATCATGACACCGAGTACAAGTTCTTTGAAATGAATCGGTTCTGCCACAAATATTTGCCTGGTCAGATGATTTCAGGCTTTGAGGGGGTGTTGGTACATAGGAACATAGCAGTTACTCAATTTTAGGAAAAGGGGAGGTATTATAGGACAAAACAGCAAGAATAATAACACAAACCCAGTGGGCTGAAGGAATTTTCAGGGAATACTTGCTTATGACTTAGTCACGTGGAAACAACATTCAACTTGGAAGCCTTCTCTCTAAGCAATGCCTATTAGCGCTGATAAAGGGGAAGTACTCACCATACTTTAAATAAAAAAGACATTTTGGTTTACCCTTCTTGATTGCTTTTCCTCTGTTGTCATTATGATGAGAAAGCACAACAGCTATTGTAAAGCCGCTCGCTGTTGTCTGCATCTTTTCAAGGGAAGAGAGAACTGATACAAAACTAGAGTGAATACACAGTAAACTTCAGCTCAGTCACCTATGGAGTTACTAGGCACGTACTGTGAGACAACCCTAAATGGGAGTGCTTTGTAAAAGGTGATGTAATAGTAGCAGACTAAATACAGGAATTTCTTGTTATAAAATCTGCTGGTTTTTCTCCTATGGAAGAAATACTACATTGTCTACTACTATGGAAGAAATACTACACTGCTCTTCCAAACTGAAGCTGCCAGCACAGAAAGCCCCCCCTTTAAAAGGCTTTTTCCCCAGCAAGCTTTTTGGATGGGTGTCCTTGAAATTTTGCAGAGGCAAACAACTGCAGCACTGAACCGATCATTTGGCAGCTTGCTGTCGTCTGCTGAATCTCTCTCTCTGAGCCAGCTCCTGTTTTATTTTCTTCTTCCTCTTTCAAGGATCTCAAACAGCCTGGGTATCTCAGAGACCGTAGCCTGGAACAGCAGTTCCAAGGGTTTTACCCCCAAGGCAGAGAGGTCTTTGCTTTAGATGATCCAACCCAACTCCACTGCAGTTCAGGTGTGAAAGCCAGTGCCATATCCAAGGGTTAGAAAACCATATTTCAAACTAGATCAAAATCTAGGATTCAAATGCTCCGGAAACCTGAATCTGATGTTGTCTTCTCTCTACTTTGCACTGCACGAGCTCTGATACTGTAAAGTGAGAAGGGCAAATCACTCGTCTTCTTTAAATAAAACCACCACAAAAGCTTTTGCTTCATTTCCTTTACAGTAGCTACAGTTAGGCCTTATAGAAAACCGGTCCACTCGTCTTGCTTACAGCTATTTATCAGGAAACATTTTTGCCCTTTTAAAGATGTTTATCTGCTACTGCTATTTATCTGCTCACTGAATTTACACTGAGCTTTCAAAAACTTCTCTCTCCGACTCTCTGCAATTCAACTCTGCAAGCAGTAACTGATCAAGCCAAAGCATTGCTGAAAAATCTGTCTATCAAATATCGTAATTTGTGTCTTTTCTACCTGCCTAGTTCCAACCTCCTACTGGGTAACAGAAAATACAACTTCACTTTTCAGAAACCAGCCAGCCACATCTGCAGCATTCAACCTCACCCTTATATGGAATATACGAGTCCTTACTATTTACTTCTGAGGCCTTCAAGGTGCGTAGGTTGCAAAGGGAATGGGGACCTCCCACCAGTGTCTGCCTCCGGTTTCCCCAGGGGAGGTGTGTTAGCTCAGCAGGAGAGCCCGCAGGGGAAGCTGCTCCCAAGACCGCCAGACCTCTTCCACCGTCAAAGAGGCAATGCAGACACTAAAACAGAAATGGTGGGCCCGAGGGATGTTCTGAATATATGATACTGTATGTGGCACAATATAAAAGTTTCAATAGCACTTGTTAAAGATGACATACGTAACTTGGTGTGGGCATAAAACTTTAGCCAATAAAACTTGTGGCCATAAACTTTTGCTAATAAAAACCTTCTATGCTATATCATAAAGTATTTTCCCTTTTTCTATAGAAATAGAGTAATATGATGAGCAGGTAGATCAGACATGAGGCCAGCATGAGTCGCTTCTAACTGCGGTAAATCATGGGATATAAACCTGTCCAAATCTGACTGGCAGGAAGTTAGGAAGATTTAAAAATTATCCCGGCCAACAGATCTATGATTATCACCCAGGAGTTGTTACCTGCTGTGTAATTAGTTTGTTCTCACTGACCTAGCCCATGGCTTATGGGCATTTTGAAATGGTGTAAAACACCCTAGAGAAGGACAACCACTGCTGATGGCAAAGTGCTCTCCATCGCAACCCGCAGGCCAGGAGCCCTGTGCGGAGATGCCTTCAGAGCTGAAGAACCCGGTTTCCATCCTGCTGCCTCCACTTGGTGCTTCGTGTGCACAGCTGGCTAACGACCGTGTTGTATTATGTATAAAGCCATTCACTGTGATATGCTTGTACTGTTAATATGCTGCAGAGTATTTTTGCTCTGTTTAAGGGGCAACTCTGGGACACATTAATGCTGGATGGTATGAAAACAAGGGCAATTCCAGTCCAGACGCCAAGAAGAAACCCACAAAGTGGCCAAACATTTCCATCTGCTCAGTGAACAGCGACACGTTCATGCCTCAATTTATGCCTTCTGCTGTGAGCTGCCATCACAGGGAACAAGGAGTCCTCCTTGCATTCGTCTCAGCCATGCTGCTGAATGCTGCTAGTGATGCTTCCCTGGGGTGGCCTCCACGTTCCTTGGCCCTCAGTCCGTGCGTGAGCCTTTTAGGCTGTTTTGACTAGTCCTTTCCCCTTTGCAGCTTCCCCCAGAGAAGACGCTGAATACAAAGAGCCCTCTGCTACCCCAAAAGAAACCAATGGTCTGAAGGGATGAACTAGGTTTTGAGAGTTTGATAATTGCTGATAACTGCACCCTCTTCCCAAACCATCAACTTACCACACACTTCTTGAAAGTGTAAAACAGCAAAGAAACTTTTGCTTCAGTCTGCCCTTGCAGTTAAACCATCTCTGGAGTCTCCTCATCCTAAGAGGCCCTTGTCAATATAAAAGCAATGATGTTCAGCAAGTCATGTAAGCCTGTTACCTTCTCACTACCATTTGTAATTACAACCAACTTTTTTCCCCTTTTTTTATTGCTTTGGTACTTTCACTGAGTCATCTCTGGAGTATTTGGCTTGAAGAACCTATTAGAGACTTCAAAATATTGAAAAGCACCATAAAGCCACCTCAGAGAAAGCCTCTAGTGACCTTATTCCTTATGATTCCAGAAAACGATGGTTCATTCTTAAGATGTGTGGATGCATAAACGTCTCTCCCAGCATACAGATGCAGCGCAGTTTTGCTGCTCACAGTTAACATCTTGAGTGTGAGTTCCAGGTCATTACCCCATTCATGTCAAGGAGCATAGAATGAACTGCACTTGGTAAAATTTCCCAGCTATTTGCTTGCTTTTCCATCTTCTTTCTGAGCAGGATTGTTTTCTAGAATGAGCATAGAACAGTGATGGGGTGGGGGGAGGCCCTGGCTTCCTGGGGTGGCCAATCTACTACATCACTAGTGCTACAAAGATGACTCGGCTCACCTTACGGGTTTCCACCTCAAGAGAGAATGCCCACAGCATCTCTAGACTCCTCCAATGCTTTGCCTCTCTGCTGGTGCTGTGGGATGCTGCAACTTGCACCACAATATGGAAATTCAACGTCGCGTTGAGTGTCTGACATCAAGACTTGGTTTATGTGAAACGCTTAAGTCTCTTAGTCACATTTAACAAACGAGTAGTGTTTCCTGAGGTGCTGAGATACTGCTAGATGCCCAGGTACTCCCTAGCAGCCTTGTTGCCTCTTGCTGTACTGCATCTACGACACCGTTTGCGGGACTGAGAAGGTCAATGACTGTCTGCAATAATCATTGCAATACGCTGCATGTGAAGGCCGTTCAAGCCACCTGTCAATGTTTCTGCAGAATCTCCGTTATACCTTCAGGTCCCTGGAGCTGTGCCGCCTTCCGTAATTGTGCCCTGCTCGGATTAATTTGTTCAATAGTTCTTCTGTTAGCTTGGGCTGCTGATACATCTGCCTTGTTCATGACAACTTTAAATAGGAATGGGTTTACAACGTAGACTCCCCGACAATGCAGTGGGAGATACAGCACACTGCAACCTGAATCACATTTTACAGGTTTGCCACAAAGACTATTTTCTCAGGCAGCTACAAACAGGAAAGAATGCCTGGCATGTGTTAAATCCTTATCAGGGGGAGACAGACTTAAATGTGTTTGTTTATAATGGTGTTAAAGTTTGCTAATGTATTTTAATAAGTAGGTAAGAAGAAGAGGCTCTCAAAAAATCTATTTTTCCTTTGATGGAAAGAGGAGGAGAGAATCTAAATTAAAATAGGTATGTTTTCATACACAGAAAATAACACAGTATGAAGAGTTGTGACACTTTCTGTGAATAACATTCATAGAAACAGACTACGTTTTATGATGTTACTCTTGCTCTGGGGACAGGGGAAACTTGTTATTTTGTGTGGTGTGGTGAGGAGTGTTTCTGTGGAGTTTTCTCACTCACTGATCCCAACCCATGTAAGAATCCCGATGGGGTTGCACTCGTAATCGAGACACAAATAGCATTAATGGGCAAAAGAAGTTAATACACAACAGGTAAAATCTGGGGGGAGGACACAGCCTTTGTTTTGAGATATGTTTTGCATCTCTTACTATACTTATACACACTGATGACAATAATGGTGTTCATGTTTACATACACTTTTAGGTTGTGACAATTCATACCTAAAGAAATGAAGATCAATGTTTCCGTTAAAAGTAAACTCTATGACAAGATTTGTCAGGGGAGTCTAAAGCCGTTGTTCTGTGCAGCATTTTATTTCTGGAAGAGTTCTGGTGATGCAGATTGATTTTCTTGGCTCCATATTTTAATATCTCACCTGTCTGGAAGTGGAGATTGCTAGTACATTGATTAATGAATTAGAAGGTTCTCTAGTTACAGTGCTAATTCACTAAGCACTTGTTTTTATTCCCTACTGATAATCCCAAAGCTCCCCTCAATGAATCACAACCGGCGTCCCTGCACCGACACTGCCCTCACAGCACTCTCCTCTCTCTCACCAGTGGTAAAGTCTATATGCAAGCCAGAATCCAGGCTAGGTCCAACTTCTGCAGGACACCAGACTGGAGCAAAAGCTTGTCTAGAAACAATATTGAGGATCTATGACCTAGACAGCGAGATCGAGAGCA
>KL289415.1:23523-67537 GCA_000699545.1 Podiceps cristatus | reverse complement strand
TTTGGTTACTATTTGGGGTTAAACCACAGCAGTTGAGATAGACAGTCTAATAGGTAAAGCAAAAGCTGTGTGCACAAGCAAAGCAGAACGAGGAATTCATTCACTGCTTCCCATCAGCAGGCAGGGGTTCAGCCATCTCCACGAAAGCAGGGCTCCATCATGCGTAACTGTGACTTCAGAAGACAAAACGCCATCAGTCCAGATGTCTCCCCTTTCCTTCTTCTCTCAGGTTTATATGCTGAGCATGACATCATACGGCATGGACTATCCCTTTGGTCAGTTGGGGTCAGCTGTACCAGCTGTGTCCCCTCCCAGCTCCTTGTGCACCCCTGGCCTACTTGCTGGTGGGGTGGGGTGAGAAGCAGAAAAGGCCGTAAGTCTGTGTAAGCTCTGCTCAGCAGTAACAAAAACATCTCTGCATTATCAACACATTTTTTCTCACAAATCCCATACTAGCTACTGTGAAGAAATTTAACTCTATCCCAGCCAAAGCCAGCATGGTGTTTCTATTAAATTTCCACCTAGGCAGTACTTTTGACATCCACATTATAGATTTTTATTCTGGTTTATGTACTTATATTTCAGTTTCCAAGATTTTTAAGAACATGGATTGGATCACTCCCTTCTGATTAGAAATGTCTACACTGAGCTAGGAAGGTGTCGCAAGTTTTGACATAAAGTTGGATTCAATTTCTGTTTACAGACTTTTTGATTGAATATGAAGATGGGCTGCATGAACCAGGGGTATGGCATTACCAGACGGAAGTTCCTGGAACTCAGACAACAGTACAGTTGAAGTTGTCTCCATACGTCAACTACTCATTCCGTGTGATAGCTGTCAATGAGATTGGCAGAAGTCAGCCAAGTGAACCATCTGAGCAGTACCTGACAAAATCTGCAAGTAAATATTCCCGCTTACTGATGATTGATTTATACTATGAATGGCATTGAATTTGCTTGGAATGCAAACATCAGTCATTCTTGTTCACATGTAAATATTTTATTTTTAGACCCTGATGAAAATCCTTCTAATGTACAAGGCATAGGCTCAGAACCTGATAATTTGGTAATAACATGGGAGGTAAGTTTGTCTTTTTGAGTTTTCAGTTGTTTGTTATTCAGGTCTGTGAGTAGCATTATTTTAGAGAAATAATAAGGATCTAACTGTGAACACGCTATGAGAATACCCAATGTGTTGCTTGCTTAAAACATCCTTGAAAAAGAGTAAAATCCAGACATTTCCCCATCTCCATTTTCAGGGAAAAGCTGCATTATGGGGGAAAAAAAAAAAAAAAAAAAAGAAGATTAAGATGCCATATTTTCCTTGAGTGATTTCTCAAGATAAGCCATTAATTTGGTAATACAGGATGTTTTGCTGCCAATTTAGGAAATCTTAAATATGTAAATTGTGGTTTATCTCAAGTAGAGTCTTATTTTAGAATGAATTCTAATGTGAATCCTAATTCTACCTTCAACTTTTGTGATAAACTAAATTATTGTGCACTTCCACTCTTCCACTGAAAAGCTTTTGCGGAAAAGTTTTTGTGAAAAAGTTTTCTCTATCATGCCCTTACCATCATGACTGCAGCTCAAGGAGAGCCATGTAAAAACAATTTCCCATCCCAGGCAAAAAATACTGTCTAGGGAACACTGTTTATATGGAGTTGGCGTTAAGTCTGTTTTTCTGTCTTCCACTTCTTAAGAAATAGTTGAAAGCAAAATGTGTATACAGAAATCACAATGTATGGTTGCATGAGAGTTAGCCAAAATCACCTTTCAATGTGATTTTTACTAATGAATGAAAAGCAACTGAGCTGACCTCCTGTAAAAGTTAAATTGCATAGCTTGGAAATTTCAGCAGTGCTTTTCTGTCACAGAACACTGGTAATTTTTCAGTAAAATTCTGAAGAAAAATCGGTATATTTCCTTTGTGACTTTGGATTTTTCAGATGCTTCAGAATGTTTTAAAGCAACACTTGCATTTACTCTTTTCATTTCAGTCTTTAAAAGGCTTTCAGTCTAATGGACCAGGGCTTCAGTACAAAGTCAGCTGGCGTCAGAAGGATGTTGATGATGAATGGACATCTGTTATAGTTGCAAATGTATCTAAATATATTGTGTCTGGTACACCGACTTTTGTTCCCTATGAAATAAAAGTACAAGCTTTAAATGACCTGGGATATGCACCAGAGCCATCAGAGGTGATTGGACATTCAGGGGAAGACTGTAAGTTTTGTAGTTTGACTCAATTGTACTAATTAAAAGCAACTAAATGCATAACCTAAATGGCTGTTTAAAATAATAAAATATTGAAAAAGGGAGAATAGTAGTTATTTTTTTAATTAAAGTGAAGTAATTTAGAGATAATAAGGCTTCAGAATACTCTGTATTATTAATCCTGAGGTCAGCTTTTTAACATAGGAACACTTAACCTGCTCCTTGAATGCAATGTTTGTGTGATGTCTCATGCTAACTAAGTACTTGTTGCATCCTTTCCACACAGTGCCAATGGTTGCTCCAGGCAATGTGCAGGTTCATGTTATTAACAGCACATTAGCAAAGGTGCATTGGGACCCAGTGCCACTAAAAACTGTGCGAGGACACCTTCAAGGGTACAAAGTAAGTACAGTCAAAAGCTTTCTGTTCCACATTTATTAAAATAGATTATTCTTTCTGTATGGGACTGTATCCAGATTGAAGTCACTGACATGTAGGAGAACTGTTGCTTTTCAGTGAGCTCACGAGTTTTGCTGACAGGAGCAACAGCATTGATACAATTAATTTTAAGTTCAGCAATGTTCCAGCCTTGTAGCACTAGCTTCCTGTGGCATTGTCCTTGCAGAAAAATGGGATGTGTTTGCAATTAAGATTGCACACGCTACATAGATTAAAAGAATGATAATAATTACAAAAGGATATTTAGAGGATGAGGAGAAATAGTTTCTGTAGGAGTCTCTTCTAGGTCTAATGCTAAGATTACTCATCTTATGCCATAATATGATTAATCACATATTTAATTCTGAGCAACTGGCCACTTGCTAGCTTATGCTGGGTGCCATGTCTTTGGGGGGAGAAAGCTCAGTTTAACAGCTCAGTTTGCAGGAAATTTGCAGTGTACATATAATTGAAGGAAGCTTAGTATAAGGTAATACGCTGGCTTTGACGATAACTGGGAAGTCTGTGTTGGAGACAAAAGACTGCAATTAATAGAGAGTGGGAGACAGGAGAACTTCAAGGTTAGAAACTGGGGGAACTGGTGTCCCTGGAGGACAGGGAAAATCTGATGGCAGAAGTTGAAGAAACTCAAGAGTGGAAACTGCAGAAGCATGGTAGACTGGTTGTGCAGGGAAGAGTGGAATGAGAGGATATACTGACTTCCTATGCAACAATGGAAGAAAATTAAAAATAATTACTTCTTTGCTCCTCTGCAAATATCATACAATCATAGAATAATCCGGGCTGGAAGGGACCTCTAAAGGCCATCTAGTCCAGCCCCCCTGCCATGAACAGGGCCGTCTATAATTAGATCAGGTTGCTCAGAGCCACATCCAACCTGATCTTGAATGTTGCCAGGGATGGGGCTTCTGCCACCTCTCTGGATAACCTGTTCCAGTGGTTCACCACCTGCCTTGTAAAGAATTTCTTCCTTCTATCTAGTCTGTATCCCCCCTCTTTTAGTTTAAAACCTTTCCCTCTTGTCCTGTCACTACAGGTCCTGCTAAAACGTTTTTCCCCATCTTTCTTATAGGCCTCCTTTAAATACTGGAAGGTTGCAATTAGGTCTCTCTTAAAGCCTTCTCTTCTCCAGGCTGAACAACCCCAATAATGTAATATATACTAATATAAATACATTGTAACAAAACAGACTAGTTACACAGCCTGAACTAGGTTACTTTGTAAGACAGACTAATTTAAACTACTTCTGTTTAAATGAAAGGAGGAAAAAGAAGTATTTGAAAAATGAAAAGAGTAAAGAATATTTGGAGGAGAATGAATGTACATCATAGTTACAGAATGGAGGACTAGCATTCAAGAGCATTGAAACCAAACAGGGTGTTACAGCTGGTTACCACATGAATGTGAGTTCCTGGTATGTGGATGTCGCTTACATGAGGACTGACAGCAGACCTGACCACAGGGTAGTTTAGCTGTTGTAACTAGGACAAACAAGACAATGGTATATCCTTGAATAAGTTGCAGATGCAGCAAAAAATTCGTAATTAATATTTTTGGATATAGCTAAATCAAGCTAAAATAGGTAAAAAACTAGACAAAGGCATGACAAGTCCTAAGACCTAGTGGATAGTTGTTGTTAAAAGCTTTCCCAGAATTCAAGCTCAAAACTTCTCATGGATGCCAAGTACGCTTTAAGTGTCTTAGTTATTGCCATAGCTTCCAAAGCACACGACTATCTCTTTTTAAACACATCAGCAAAATCCTACTAGCAAACTCAGACTTTCCTAAGTAATAAAATTATTTCAGACGGTAGCCCAATATGCAGTGTTGCATTAGGGACACATTTCTTAATAAAGAGAGGGGGAGTTATATCACAAAGACAAATGTATGAACAAAGCAGGAAGACATCTAGCTAGCAGCAGTCTACAGCACATCACTTATATTTTGCTCTTCTATTAATCTAGATAGTACTCTATATACTGTGGTACTATAAAGCATTTCAAACCTAAGAATAAATTTTAAAAATAATTCTTTTCACTGTTACTGCTGCCATTTTTTCCTGTTATTCTTATGAATTCAGTAGTTATTCGATACGGTATGTGAAAAATGTGATGCAGTCTCTTTCACTGTCATATTCCTCTTCCAAATCACTGCTTATCAAACCCAGCTTATTAAAGCTCTCTTTTAATTTTAGCCTGGCTAGTGACAAGTGATGACCCAACTATAATAGTGTGCTTTGTGAAAAGTTACTGGCTAACAGTTCTTAAAATTTCATGAACTATACCTGATGAGTTTCAATACTAATAGTACGAACACTTCAAGCTTTTGTTAGCTTGTAATTGGCTTTCTATGCTAGTTGGTAGGATGAGAGCTATGGGATGACAGCTGGCAGTTAGAAAAACATTAACTCAAGCCACATAAAATACAGCGGCACTTAACAGTGATTAGAGTTAAATGATATGTTGTTAGCAATAAAATGCTGGTGTTACTGTAACATTGCTTTATAAGATATCTAGTTGGGCTTTGTAAGTCTTAACAGTTCCCTTTTCTGAATTCATATGCGAAATCCCAACTTTCTTAATTAAAGAGGTGTTTTGCAGTCAGCCTAAACAGAACCAGAATTTTAGCTGTTCATATTGCTTTATCAGTTTTACTGTATGATCATACATGCATGAAAATTATGCTGTGAAAAGTGAACATTCATGTATTTGAAGGTGACAATCCTAGGAGTAACACAAATCTTTGTAGGGGCAACTGTTAATATCTTTCCAGATGTCATGGTAGAGAGACTAGTTGTGAAGTAAAGAGAATGCAGTCAAGGTAATTACCTCTGAGGCTCACCTGTAGTTTCTTAGAAACTCAATCAGCAAAATGGACACCAGAATCAGCTTTGTGGTCTGATCTAACAGTCGCATAAATGGGGGGATAAACTTCCTGTCCCTAGGTGGAGATCATTGCATGACTGTAACCTCAGAGTCCTTTCAGAACTGTATTTTTTTCCAGCTCAGACAAATCTTTTGGTTTGTTTCCCATTTAAAAACATCTACTTGGCTTCCACATCACAGAGAACAGCATGGTCAGGTGTGTGACATAACAAGGTGGCAAAGTGCAAGCCTGCTTTGGAAGCTGTGCAGACTTCTTACTGCAAGAATGGATGGTATGAATTAAGTCCTGCTTCTCAGATGAAATTCCTGACATGAGAACCATCACATACTAATGCAGTTCCAAACCAGAACTCATGTCAAACTTGCTATGAGCTTTAGCAGAACTGCCAGGTGATAGTCTTCACCCAGTAGTGTAGATGTGACTGTTTCTGGACTAGGTCTGTTTCTGGAGCAGGAAAGCTTTATGCTATGTCTCACCTATAATTCATGGATTTCATGGAATTCATGGAAAAGCTTGGAGTCTGTAAAATCAGAACACCTAAATGCTCACTGTAGATTTTCTTTTGTCTTTAGGTTTACTACTGGAAAGAGCAGAGTCTATCCAGAAGGAGTAGGCGGCACGTAGAAAAAAAGATCTTGACTTTCAGGGGGAACAAGACTTTTGGAATGTTGCCAGGGCTGGAGCCCTATAGTTCTTACAAGCTGAATGTTAGAGTTGTTAATGGTAAAGGAGAAGGACCAGCAAGCCCAGACAAAATGTTTAAGACCCCTGAAGGAGGTACGAAATGAGAAAGAGAATTAACTACATGCAGTATATTCAGAAATAGACCACTAAGGGCATGATTGCTGAATTTGCATCTTAGACATCATAAAATAATAATCTGGCTCAATACAGTAATATTCTTAAGAATTAATAATTGATGATCTGTTTTAAGTTAATCTCCTTTGTATTTACTGTATTTTCTTTTTAAAAGTTCCTAGCTCACCCTCATTTTTGAAGATTACTAACCCAAAGTTGGATTCTCTGACTCTGGAGTGGGGTTCACCTGCGCATCCAAATGGTGTTTTGACATCATATATACTGAAGTTTCAGCCAAGTAAGTTAATTATGAATATACAACTCTAACTTAGACAATGTATCTATGAAACACCAATCCATTTCTTAAGAAAAAAATTATGTTAAATTTATAATGTACAAAAGATATGATAGCATTGTAGATGTTAAGTTTGAAAAAGGTTAATGTATTTTGACAATAAAGATGACTCTATTTGGAAAACTTCACTTGCTCAGGTACAATGTTAGCATTTTTCCATTACTTTTATTTCATCAAACCATGCTTCACAGAAAAATGGAGGTGAACTCCTACATATAATTGACAGCCAAGTTAGAAGCAAGATAGTACCACTTACAAATCCTATATTCTAACTACAGAAGAAAAATCATTAGAAGTAGCTCCAAATACATCCAATTACATTGTTGTCTGCTTCTTCAATTTTCATGGTATTTTAATTTTAAAATTAAAAATTCATAAATGTGCCATTTACTCATACAGAGCTGTAAATCACTTCCTCAGGATCCCCATGCCACTGCTTACTTGCCCAGAAATTTGTCATGAGTGGCACTAGAAATTAAGAGATTTGTGTGCATGGAACAGGTTAAGGAAGCTTGTTTTCTTCCACTTAGCAACTTCCACTGTTCCTTGGCATTAGATACAAGTCACTTCGGTATTTTTTAATTTATTATGAGGCAGCTAGTTTAGATTTGCAGAATTTTTTACTGATCAGCGTTGCAAATGTGTGTAAGTTCAAATGATTTGATATGGACGCAGTTGCCTTAGATTCAGATACATAGGAGAATGGAACTTGAACTTAAAAAACTTCTAGGTGTTTCCTTTATCCCCTGTTGAATTTTAGCCCCTTGCATAGATCGTTTTTACACAAAGGTGACTTTCTTTGCAACTGTAATTATCATTCATATCATGTGAAATGAACAATGCAGCAGACAAACAAACCAAATAAACTCAAACAAAAAAACCCTTTCCTAACACAATGATAATGCAGGCAATTTTCCTAACTAACTACTGTTGTTTGTTGTTTTTTTTTTTCTTGTAACAACAGTTAACAACACACATGAATTAGGTCCCTTGGTAGAGATAAGAATTCCTGCCAACGAGAGCAGCTTGATATTAAAAAATTTAAATTACAGCACACGGTACAAGTTTTACTTTAATGCACAAACTTCAGTTGGATCAGGAAGCCAGATAACTGAGGAAGCAGTAACAATTATGGATGAAGGTAAGAAGGGTATGTATAAAGAAAGTATGTATAAAGAAAACCCATTGAGTATAAAATAAATTTTCTTAAAAATATTACTACTTTTTCCTTCCATTAAGGAAATAGCCCCTAGTAAAATTTTCTCTAGAGCTTTCTTAACTGTATTATACGCTAATAACAGATTTTAAATAATTTTTAAGATATGGAAAGGTTTTCTACTGTAGTAGAAGCCTCAAAAAAGGTGTAAAAGCCCCTCTTTTTGATATAAACTTACAAGATCTAAGATTTTGGCTTTTCTGGGCTTCCAAGCTTCATTTTCAACTTTAAATTTTAAGTGGTCTTCCTCCATTCATCTATTCTGCCTCATTGCCCTTGTCATAGAGAACAATGCTGGAATGATTCAGCTTTATGGCTGGAGGAAATTATTTCTGTTTTGAAGTATGAAACAGCTTCTGTGAGGTCTAAACTTTTTTCCCAGAGCTGGCAAAACCCCTGTAACTTAAAAAAGATGCAAAAGTGAATTTGTCATCTATTGCTCCAAGTAACTGGTGACATTGCATAATATTTAAATACTCTTAAGTATATTGTTCAATCCTGTCACTATTGATTTTTACATTTATAGCCATTCTAGATCTCTGATTTTGGCAGTTACTTTGTTGAAGATGTTATTTATTTAAATATGAAAGCTTAATAAAATAAGAGTGATTTAAAGCAAAGGGGAAATGGGGGGGGGATGCTTTATATGAGTTTGCGCATCATAATATTAAAAGTCTGTTTGATACCATGTTTTCAGGTATTTTTATGCTTAGTAAAATTATAGCTTATTGGAATTGCCATAGATGAGTTGATAGGCAATGCAGTTTCTCTAATAGTGTATTAAGGTTGCATATGAGCTACATTTATTTTAAATTCTGAATCTTAACAAGCATGAGCAATAAAATGTTGTAAATGCATGTATATTAATTTTTGTCTTGTAATAGTCTGTCAGTGTTCAGCATAAGTGGATTGTTTCTAATTTATTTGAATTAATACATTTTATCGAGTCTGCATGCTTTCATGGTTTATAATGAAATTATATATGTATGTTCCCTTTGGTGTTGTATCTAATTATATAGTGTTCCTATTCTTGTTTTCCTCCATTAAAGCTGGTATTCTCCGTCCTGCTGTAGGTGCAGGCAAAGGTAAAATGAAACTGCATGATTTGTTAATGTGTGGATTTTGCAGTGTTGCAAATGGGGCAATTGCAGTGGTAAGGACAGAATTGGACTACAGATTGCTATTCAAAGTATTTATCAGTGCTGGAAGAAAACATTTGTGGGTTTTGATGGTTTGTTGGTTTTTGGTTTTTTTTTGGTGGTTTTTTTTTTTCTTTGTTTGTTTTTGGTTTTTTCTAAAAAAAAAGGAATCCAGAGTGCTTATTAATACCTTTCATCTGTTTATTTTGCCACAGAGTTCCAGGGAAATTCATTAGCTTTGCTTCAGCAAAGTCTAATTATTTCTGAACATTTAACAGATGTATGTCACTGTCATAAATATTCAGGATCCAGGTGCTCTAGCACTGATTAGCTGGAGTAGAAAAAATGGCATTTTTACAAAGGAGATTTTTTTTGCTGCCTGTGCATTTTTTTGTTTTAAAAAAGGAGGTGCATTCTTGTTCTCACTGCTGATTAATGCTACTAATTTGATCACATTTATTTCATTTGCAAGCCACATCTGCATAGGAGACAGGTGACTGATTGACAATACCCTGTGTATACTTCTCAGTTCCGGTATCAGATTGACTGTACAGGCAAATGGCTTCCTGCTGTCTTAGGTTCACAGATCTTGTGAGTGAGCACTTGCACTTGAGGGGGTAGTTCAGTGAGGGGAAAGTATTATCTTCCTTATTCTTGAATTCAGTAATTAGTTCTTTACGATGCAGTTGTTCTGTCAAACAAGGTGTTCTTCACATTTTTGCACATAGTTTTTATGGATTTTGATACCTTTACTGTCAGAAGCAAATACAGTCCTGAGGACTGTTAGGTAGCTGTAAGTCAGAAGGGTCTCTCTATATGTATGTGTCATTTTATCACAGAGGTGTGATGAACACTACTGAACATCTGTACTTCTGATTGTCAGACCATAAACATCCCAAATCAAACTCTCTACATGAAATACCAAACATTTCTTACAAACTTGGAAAAGAGAGCATAAATTATTTCACAAATATGTTTTCTTTCCATTTGATGATCAGGTGTTTTGAATTATAATAGCCATTAAAAAATAACTTAATTCACTCAGTTGGGTGTAAATCAGACTATATATTTACATATATGTAGATATGCATACATTGGTGCATATGGAATATATATTTATATGTCTCTGTATAAGTGTATTCTAATATCAGTTGCATTTTTGGTAACTGTGTAGCTGAGGATTTATGTTACTGACAAGTCTTTCGTAGTGTTTTTTAATCTATTTGTAGATGAGAAGTCAGCACAGATTGGAATAATCAAACTGGCTTGTAGTCCTGGACATTAACAGCAGCAATGTAAATTAAGTTCTAATTATTTATAGCTGACTATAAAAACTCATGCAAGGAAAAATGGATTCTCTGTGTGAAACAGAGGTCTAATTATAGCTGTACCACAGGCTGTGGCTAGCAGAAAGCGTCTTATTTGTAACATCAGCTGGAGCAGCTCACATTTCAGAGCTGTCACCTCAGATTCTCTGAAAACTAAGCAGATGTCTTTGTTTGGTTCCACGCCGTTTATGATTTCAAAGGTTTCTCATATTCCTGTAGCATCTATCTCTTACAATTGCAAAGAGAACTTTGGAACTGCAAACAGGATGGAACTAAAGCCATGACATCTGTTAGGACATCTGAGTTGCTGCAGGTCTGAGATGAATGTTCTCAGTGATTGCTTACAGCAACGTGTTAACTGTTTTGCTACTGCTGGGGACTATGAAAAAAGAAAAAGAGGGTCATGTTAGCAAGATCAAGTGCCAAATTATTTGATCTCATGAGTGGGTGGATTCGGAAGACAGAAATCCTCAGCCCACTCAAGAAGAAACTGTACCCAGCAGTGAATTTTCACTCCTTCGTCAAGTGTAGGAGAGCCTATACATATATACAGTTCTTACTTATGTGGACCCAAAGCCAAACCAAGGAGAAGGCAAAATTTAGATGTTCCCAACCTTTTTACAATCTGTCAAAAACATCTCAGTTTTTTGTTTTGAAGGGCAGAACTTCCAAGAAAAATGTAATTATCCTTTCTCTTTCAATTTGAGCACACTCCCAGATTCAGATAGCCTAAATTTCACTGAAATTTCTGTACCTGGTGTTTTCTGCTGCCTGCCCATGAAGACCTGCAGCTTGGCCTGTCAGAAACATTAGACACAAGGTCCTGGAGGAATTCAAATAATTTAAACCAAATGGCAACGAAGTTGGTGAAGGGTCTAGAGCACAAGCCTTATGAGGAGCGGCTGAGGGAGCTGGGGTTGTTTAGTCTGGAGAAGAGGAGGCTGAGGGGAGACCTTATTGCTCTCTACAACTACCTGAAAGGAGGTTGTAGCGAGGTGGGGGTCGGTCTCTTCTCCCTAGTAACGAGTAATAGAATGAGAGGAAACGGCCTCAAGCTGCGCCAGGGGAGGTTTAAGTTAGATATTAGGAAAAACTTCTTCACCGAAAGGGTGGTCAGGCACTGGAACAGGCTGCCCAGGGAAGTGGTTGAATCTCCATCCCTGAAGGTATTTAAAGAACGGATAGATGCGGTGCTTGAGGGCGTGGTATAGATGGACTTAGTAGTGATGGGTTAACGGTTGGACTCGATGATCTTAAGGGTCTTTTCCAACCTTGACAATTCTATGATTCTATGAAACCCAGGCAAGCTGTGCCACTTGGGACATATTTCATTTCTTAGAGTAAAACTGTGTATTAAAGTGCAGAGGGAAATATTGCTATAGTAAATCTAAGGATCTTAAAGTGTCTCAATATTTTTATTGTAGTTCTGAAATACATTCCCTGTCTCTTGGCATCATGTGTTTTTTGCAATCTTTTTACACAGGAATAGGCCCTTCATTGTCTTTTATTACTTTAAAAACAAGAAAAGTCACTACAGTCTGCTTACTGCTACACTGGACACTTATAATATTTGTCCTGACTGAGTTTGATTATAGTGACTGTACTGGTGTTAAATAAAGATATCCAGTGTATTCTAGACCAATAAGTAGAGAAGCAAGTTTTATGTATTTTACCCACAAGGTAAAATAATAATTTTAGACGGAAACATGAAATACGAGATCAAGGCTAAGGGATTTAGATAAAGGAATCATTTTTTTTTTTTTTTTTTCTGTAGCTTGAACAGAATTTAGACACTCTATTCAAATTAGGGGCAATATAAGGAGGAAATTATTGTCTCCCTGTAATATGGGCACCATCCTAATAAAAAAGTTCTTTAGACAAACTGTAGATTATAGCAGATATACAATGGATCTTGGCAAATTACAAGAATTGCGGGTTTTTTTCTTCTCTGAGGGAAACTTAACAGAGGAGATCCATGTCATTCTCTCACAAGCCCACATGAGTAAACCATGAGACACATTATTTTACTAGATGGGCAAGCTATCCTGTTATAGTTTATACTATTTGACTTGCACTATCTTTTTTCCTTTCTAATACTGTGATGTTATGAATGATTAAATTTGATCGAACTGTGGCATTACAAAGAAAAAAAATAATTCTTCTTAGCAACCTGTATTCTAAATGTATCTGAAAACTGCATATGTAAACCAATGTATTATACCCAGTATTAGATAAGCAGTATGTGTTGTTACTGCCATTTATGTATTGACATCTAATGACAGGCATGAGGTAACAGGTGTGAGAAAAACTGGGGATTAAGAACCTAATTACATATAAAATAATTATACTAGCACCTGGAAAGTGACTCAGGTAGTCACTGGAGTCAAGTCTTTCCTACCCTTTTCCATTAGAAGTTTTAAATAACGAGTCTGTAGAGGAAGGAAGAGAATGAAATTTTGACCAGGGGTAGAAATGAAAGCAGCTGATAAAAATCAACAGTCCCTGGGGCTCGTTATTGTGTTTTTTGTAAGCTGAAGTGTAGGGAGTCATGGCATGACGTGTCAGTCTCATTCACAAGCTTTCTCATTTCACTTCTCAGTTTCTTTTTGATTTAGTCAACATTTTTATTTGAAAGCAAGGTCTTGTAGTCTGCATGCACACAGATACTCGTAACTGGCAGCCCGGAACTGCCATTAAAATAAAGTAGTGAGATCAGAGTTACCTTTAACTGAAGCTGATGCTTCCTGTCAATGTGGTGCTCAGTCTGGTCGGCCTTCTTCATGTGAGCTTCACAACTCGAGCATTATTGATAGCAGTACTTCTCTTACAAGGAAGAAAAACAAGTAGTCTAGCCTCTAGGTTTGAAACTATTCTTCTTTCTGACTGAATCTCCAATGTATAGCTCTTCACTTCAGGCTAGAAATCATT
Source organism: Podiceps cristatus (assembly GCA_000699545.1). Lineage (NCBI taxonomy): Eukaryota > Metazoa > Chordata > Aves > Podicipediformes > Podicipedidae > Podiceps > Podiceps cristatus. The sequence goes on along the minus strand of KL289415.1, from coordinate 54,211 downwards.
CTCAGATGAGTTCATGTCTCTGATCTCTTCGTAGAAGATAGGATCATCTCCATTTTCTTTGTTCTGTACAAAATAGTGTTCTTTGAATCATTTTCCCTGCCCACCATCTGTTTTCCCTGCCTCTTTGAATGATTTCACATAATGTCTCCACATTTTTTGCTAACAAGTTCAAACTGATTTTTCTTTTCAGGATGATTATAGTATTTTTGTACTGCTCTTTCAGCCACTGTCTCCATGTGGGCTTCTCTATGATACATCTGTGTCATTTCAGTACAGCCCGCTATGCAGAACCACTGTTTTGTCCTCTTTTAAGTCTACTGGGAACAATGATGATGCTTTGCATGCTAGACTAGAGAAAACTATGATTATTGCAATGCAAAAATTCCTGCAAATACCTTGCACTTCATAGAAGTCACACAAAATCCATGCCACGCTAAATGCTTATCAGTGAAATGATTTCTTGCATTTCTTCTGTCTTCTGTATTTCTTTCACTACAAGAATGCTCTTGCAATGGCCTAAATAATCTTAGAAGTGACTAATGCCCATCTCTCACTGCCAGAAATGGGATCCACTCCTACTGTTATACTGAGGCTTGAATTTCATACTGTAAAAGTTGTAGGTTAAAAAGCAAACAAAACCAAAACACTTCTCTGCGTCTTACAGGGTCTGGCAGAATCTATTACCTTTTTCCTTCATCTTTTCTTGTGTGGGGGTGTGGGTTTTTTCCCTTTGAATTTATTTTTCCCTTTATACATCCATTTTAACTAATTGACTATGATATATTCCTTTGCGGCTTTTTTTTTTTTTTTTTTTTTTTCCCATTTGGCACCAATCTTTCAAATGTGTGCTTGTCACTTACCTGCCATCTTTTCCTGGAGATCAGGTGAATCCCATGAAAATCCCTAAAGTTTAGTCACTTTGAGGATTATTTAATTTACTGTTCTGATGAACTAAATCTTGAGAGAGAGTACCTATTCTGTTGTTAAAATCCATTCGTGTATCGTGTCATGTCTTACTAAATCCTATTGAATCTGCAGCCCAACTGTATTATTTGGAGGAACTGTGTTCCTGAAAGGCTGGAAGATGAAACACAACTCTGCAAAAAACTCCACTAAAAAAGTACTGGGATTAATTTGAAAAATAAAGGAAAATTTTACTTTGAGCCTAGGCCTCTTTCTCAACGATTGGCAAATGCTTTTATACCATATTGTGCTACAGGAATGAATCCATGCTCAGAAGTTCCAGCTAAAGTTTTCATTGTCTCCTAGCATGAATAAAAGGGCTTAATTTACTGGAGGTAGCTGAGTAAGAGTCGGGCTGTATAAAAGCTGTAACTTATTAATGATCCCTTCCCATCAGGTTTAGAGCGAGGCGTTTGCCAGCGCTGCTGCACAGCGTTGTGCCTGGTTGCAGATCAAGAGAGCACAGTGCTCCGCTACTGAAAAAGCCCCGCTCCCCGAGACAAAGCTTTCTGCCCCCCTTTTTACCAACTGGCACTTGCACATGCTGAGAGTTTCTGCCAGCTGACAATTACACATTTTGCATTTGTGAACAGTACTGGGAAACATATTGAAGAACTAAGAGGTTAATTATAATTAAAGGTGTGCTGATTGAGAAGACGAATCTGGGTAGATTGGAGACAAGGCTGAATGTTGTAACTACTTTGACTGTAGTCTTTCATCACCTCAGGATCCATCAGCCATCCATCTTTTATCTTCTTATGGCTGTATTCATGTTGCAAATGTGACACATTTAACAGACTTAAAACTTTCCAGGTCTGCTGGAAAATTAGATCAAGCAGTAGCGAAAAAGAGGAAGAATTAAAAATATAATAATTATTTTGAAAATAAATTTGATGCTGAACAAATTTCTTGGTGCACTGTATTCAATAGGAAAAAAAAACAGAAATTAAATCTGACCAGATACTACACATGGATAAATCTATACTAACAGCTATTGGTAAGAATCAGATAAGAGTACATCTGATAAATGTAAGCATAAAGTGGTCACTTCAGAAGATTTAGAAACTAAGACACCAAGAGAATGAAAGTAATTTTCAGAGCCAACTTAATTGTTATATATAATCATATGAACAGAAAGACATTTAACAGATACCAGGTCTTTAATCTAGCAGGCAACTCTTTAATCAGAGCAGAAACTGGAAATTGGAGATGGAAAAAACCCACCAAACACGAGATAAGGTGGAGGTTTTACAGGGTAGGTGATTATCAAATTTGCTTTGTGATACAGAAGCTGTCTGTCATCGGGAGTCTTTCACACAAGTTGAGACAGTTTCCTTCATCCCCAAGTGCTCGGGCACAAGGAGGGAGAAGTTAGGTGGAATTCTGTGGCATCTCTTTGCAAGAATTTGAAAGAGATTATTGCTAATAATTTCTTCTGTCTTTGATGACAAATGTCAGTCATACAGTTGTGCTGCTAATTAGACATCTTTGTGGAACAGCAAAATCCAGGAAAATATGGGTTTGAGAAAACATGATTTAATGAAGCAACAAAGCTGTGTTTAGAATACAGACCAGTTGTTTTCTTGGTGTAGAACAAATGCTTAGATGCCAATTGTAACTAACACCTGTTCCTACGTGCAAATGAGGAAGGAAGTTTATATATCCTGTCTGCAATCTCGGACTCTACACCCTTCTAAAATTAGAGCTTGCTGTTCTTTCCTCTTGCTACCTTCAAGTGGCCCTGAGCAGCAGAATCTAATCCCCTTGCATTACCATAGCGTATATGGTTACACGCTAGATTTCCCATAGACAGCTCTGGCTCTGGTATTTCTTAGGGGGTTTGTTGTTGACTTCGTAACCTAGATGGCTTTTTTTTTTTTTTTTTTTTTTAATATAGTGCTTTCTACTTGATGTTGTTCAGGTGGTGTTAGACAAGAAATAAATACATTCTTTATTATTTAAATAATATATTCCTTATTATTTTTGGTTGGTGAAAAAAAGGTTATGTAAAATATACAAGCACCACTTGCCTACAAAGACATCAAATGTGGGAGTAATGAATTTAATACAGATTGAAGAGTTGAATGAGTACTACTGGAACAGAGTCAAGAAGAAAAATTTAATGCAAGTACGGGGATAAAAAATCTGATATTGTGAAAATCTGTAATCATGAGAATACATTTTCAGGAGAAATGATGGAATTTTCATCATCTAGGTATTTTTTAAAAAGACTCAGAAACCATGAGTCTTCTAAGAATGGTATTATTTAATCTGTGTTAGTGGTTTGTATGGAGTGTGTTAGGGGTTTGTATACAGTTTTACTTATTTTACTGTGCCAAAGCAAGCCATTTTCTTTTTGAATCTAATTTGGAACTTCTTCCAGTCAGCCATATGGACAAGGCCATCCTGTTTTGAGGGAAAAATAGTTTAAGTACATAGATAAAATCTACGCAGCACCTATGCAGCACCTCTTGCCTTGAGAAAGGCTTTTGCTCATTTTATTTTCTGTTGTAGGTAAAGCCATTGGAATTCTGCCATTTGTCTTTACTGAGACTAGGTTTATACCTCTGGTGTTTCATGGTCATGGAGAAGTACTTTTAGTAGTGTTTCCAACAGAAAAGATATTTTTAGCAAGATAGAAATGTCAGTGGCAAACCAAGTGAGGCATTTTCATTGAAAACTGATTTCATGCCTTTGAGGAGCATCCTCTTTGTATCTGCACTATTGCACTATTAGAACTATTAAAATCTATTTTTCATTAATATTAGGCAAACAAAAATACTGAAATAGGTGTCCACTTGTAACAAGTATAATCGGAGAACAAAGAATTAAAGTATGAGCAAAGAAGTGGCTAATTACAGGCTGCTGAAGAGAGAAGTGATTCTTTTCATAGATGTGGGCATTAGGCATGTCTGTCAAAAGTACTGTTGTCTAATGAGAATGTCAACAGTAAGACACAGAACCTTAAAATGAACCGCTTCTTGCGTTCCAGCGATTTGTGTCCTTCACACCAGAGTATATTGATATTGGCTTTCCAATATCTGATGTCTGATGTTCCAATGTCTAAAGGTGCCATGAATCCATACTGTTAATGAAGCTGATTTCAGAAATATTCTGTGAATTAAAGGTGTCAGTACACACATACTTCAGTTTGTTTTCAAATACATGTGTATCACTTAGCTATTTCATAGTTTAATGAGTAAAACTAATTGAATCCTGCATGAACTTAGAGTGTGCATGTGTTATTCATTTAACAGGTAAGGTTTTAGTGTATTATTTAAATGTTAAGTTTCGATGCAAAGTGGTTTTACTCTTTATTTTTTTCTTTCCTACTATCTCTGATGGTGAAGGATACTCAGAAACCCTTTTTGCAACCTCCCCAGTCATGCACACTGTCCGTCCAACATTCTATAAGGGTATTGTCTTCCTTTTTTATCATTATCAATGCAATAGAGACAAAATCCTATCAGGGCTTGCAGTTGAGGCATTTGCAGTCCATTTAGTGACACGTGGCATAAAGGGAGGTGTGTACCTCCTTCGTACCTCCCTTCTCTCCTGCCATTTCCCATTACTCTGACAATGTTCTCACTTTCCAGGTGTCTGAATTTTACTTCTAGATGAATAGAAATAACATTTTCCAGAATTTTGGCAGTTAGGTATTTTTAAGTATTTGGCAGGTTTTTGGGATACAGGGCATGGTCAGTAGAGTATATAGAATTTACTTTATCATTTTGTAGTGTAGTAACTGCCTAGGATACACAAATACGCTACTTTAGTCGCTAATTTCAAGTAATGGAAACAATGGAAAATGTACTATGCTTTCCCTGTATATGGTCTAAATTAACATAGTAGCTTCTTAATTTATTTTTTTTTTTTATGTATGAAGTCACAATTTCGTATTCTGCTTTGTTTTTCCATTGTGTATTCAGTGCAACCACTTTATCCAAGGATCAGAAATGTTACAACAGCTGCTGCTGAGACCTATGCCAATATCAGTTGGGAGTATGAGGGACCAGATCATGCGAACTTTTATGTTGAATATGGTGTAGCAGGCAGTAAGAAGTCATTTCATTAATTTTTTGCTAAAGTGTTCAGATATATTTTCAAAGACTTTTATAGTAAATGTGGTCCAAAATTGACCCAGTGTTAATGATAGCTCTTAAATGTCTAAAAGAATTATTTTTTCATTTGATCAGGAAAATCAAATAATTTTAATTTTAATAAACGTCAATGTGTATCAGGTATTTGTTGCTTGGATAGAACATCAACCTTTGTTCCTTTGTATATTATTTTATAAATTCTTTTGAACATAAACTTCTACAAATGTTGTTTGCATGAAGTTGTTTATCATGCAGTGATTACATGTGTAAAGATACGATTATTTACATTAAAATAAGATATAACAGTTTTCCTAAATTATGGAAAATTCAGGGAAAAAAAAAAAAACAACATAAATAAGAGCAAATCAAAACAATATTCTGTGTTAAATTAAACTTTAAAATAAGGTACCAACCAACTTACATTCTTTTCTTGGCATAAAAAAAAGGTTTGAATCTTGGATAATACCAATAATAATTACAACACAGTTAGCTAATAAAACCAAGATACGTTTGTTCAAATACTCTATCCTTCTAAAGTCATGACTAAAGATGACCAGTCTGAAAATTGAAATATAACTGCATTTTTCTAGATGTTGGTCAAAGAAGCAGCTGAGACTATACTAGAAAAAGATAGAAGAGAATGATCAGGAAATATGATAGGTTCAGATTTCAAAGAAGAACTTCTCAACTAAAATAAATATTGACTGAAACTACAGAAGTGTGACTTACTTAAATTACTAAAATATTTTTTAATGTATTTTATAATTGCAAGTTAAATAAGCCTTTAAAAAAACTAAATTATAATCATATTTCTCTAGTACAATGGAACAAATGTTTAAAATAGTTTCATAATTCATGTACAATGTCTTCTTCAATATATTGCATGCAATATATTATTTGAAGTCATAATTCTATATGATTTTATTATTTGTTGAGAAAGTAGTTATTATTCTCAGCCAATCGATAGTATAGTCAAGTAAATGTTGATAGTATTCTGTAGAAACTTTCAGTAATACAGAGAAAATTAAAATTCCAATATGTTGTTTTCCTAAAACTTTTGTAGGCAAAGAAGATTGGAAAAAAGAAATTGTAAATGGTTCTCGAAGCTTCTTTGTGTTAAAGGGTTTAACACCAGGAACAGCATATAAAGTCCGGGTTGGTGCTGAGGGCCTGTCTGGTTTTAGGAGTTCAGAGGATGTGTTTGAGACAGGTCCAGGTGAGGCACACCGTACCAATTCTGTATCGTAGTCAGAATCGTGGTAGACCAAGTACTGAAACGTTGAACTGCTTCTAGATAAGAGATGTTGTAGTTAGCATCTTTGCATGTTCTCTTTTTTTAGAGCAATTTCAACTTATTTTATAAACTCCTGAATAATTCCAGCACATTTATTATGTAGCTTATGAATGTTTTCATCCTTTCAATTCACTCTACTTGTCTGTTGTTTATATTAGGGGCAAGATACTCATTGCTCACACTCCATCTGTGTGCTGTGCACTGAAGATGACCTATTTCTTTTCTTTCTAATTAATATAATTAGATGGCTAGATTTAAATAACATGTACTTTAATAGAGCCAAGTATATATTTTTAAAGCTAACTGTATATGATCAGTTTCAATATGAAAAATCTGAGCTGAAATGTTTGCATAATCAGAAGTGCAAATTCAATTTGATGTCTCATGTAGTCTATTTATACCAGTGTTAAGAGATTCCTACTTGTAAATGTTTCTTTTCCTGTCATATACTGGTTTAATACAGATTTTGATGTCACAACTATATCCTGAGAATCAGTAAGATTGTTTAAGTTCCTTATGTACATATTTCCATCATATTTCTTCATAAGCAAATCAGTAAAGTTTGTTCTTTTAACTCAGAGAAAGGGCTTTATTGGAAGTTTTTTTGATGTTATGCTGAATATGTCATTGCCATCACAGCATGTTCTTGGTCAGCTGTTATTATTTGTTGTGTATTTGCTAGCCACTTCTGCTCATTCCAAGCATTTTGGTCAGTGCATAGTTATTTAGCAGTAGCCTCACCAACCCCAGAATGTTATGATTTAAGAAAGTAGTTTAAATATGAAAATATGCTTGAACAATATGTAATAATTATCAGAAAACAAAGTAAATAATGAATATGCCAGTTTGAAAGTGAGCACTTTCTAAAATCATAATTTTTTGCTTTGTTTTGTTCCATTTCTGTTCACAGTTTATCGTGTTGCAGGAAAGCTTTGAAAACACGGTGCTGAATAACAGTGCCAAGTAAATATGTATGGGCTAAACACAGGTTATTTACGCCAGAGACAGCTAATGGTATAAAAGCAGATATGTAAAATTTTATGGAAATACACATCCAAAGCCTAAAGCAGCAGTAAAGCAAGGATCAAGGCTATAGTATAGTTCAAAACAAGCTGAATGGAAACATTCCCAAAAGCATCTTCCTGCACAAAAAATACTGAGCCAGTAAATAAGGAATCTTGTACGTACGAATGAACCAGTCACCTTGGCTCATATCCTTGAGCAGTTAAGGAGAAGGGGAATTTAAAGACACTCTTTTCTGCTTTTTGATAGTGGGAAGGTTCAGTGTCCAGCGTTAAATTATATAGTATGTTTCTTACAGAAAAACATTGTGTCACACTGTCTTCAGCCAGGATCAAAGCTTTTAAACACTGCAAAAAATGAAGTGGACAAAGAGGAAAATATTGGCATATGGAATATATCTTTTATTAGGAATGAAACTGCAATATTTGGTATAATAGGCTTTTGCCACGTTTTTCTCTTTGACAAGCATTCCTTTAGAGCATCTTCCTAGTGTGTGGGTTTATCTTTTGGAGCATACCAGTTCAGCGTATTGCCCTGGCTCCTGCATTAGCAGCTCACCAGTACTAAATATCTCTCTGCCTGAAGCAGATAATTTGCTTAGCGTAAGCAGGAAATGTTGTGCCATTTTTAAAGTTGCACTGAGATCTAGAAACCCTTTCCTACTGGATATGCAATAAGTTAAAGAATACAGGAAGCTGCATAAGTAAGTTTTTGTCTTTGCTCTTACCCATCTATCTTGCATATTTTTATGCATGAGTTGTTTTGCTTGATGCTATTTCTTACTACATTTGACTGTTAAATGTGCTTCTACATTCTGTCACAGTATGTATTATACAACCTTTAATGCCTTATTATGAATGCATACGTGCAAAACTCAGAATAATTTTAACCTTAATGTGGAAATAAAATTTTATTTTAATTTGATTTATCATTCAGAGAAAGATTGCCTTTATGATTTTGTTTGACTGCCATATATATATTTATATATGGTATATAAAGTATAAATATATGTGTATATAAGCTGTATATTTATATAACTTGTAGATATTTTTATGCAAAAATAATTTAAATTATTGTCCATATAAGAAAAAGTTCATTTCTAGAATATCAGAAAGCATATTCTTAATCAAAAGCTGCGTAATGTCCTGATGGTAACTCCACAATAACCAGGCACATTAATTCACCGATCTGTTTAAATGAAAATCAAGTCAGAACTTTGCCCAGTAAGACCAAAAAGAGGCAGCAAAATAAAGAGTTAATTTTAGCCTGGTACCTCTAAAGTGGAATACACATTGGTCTTCCATATGGAGTGGAGGGTAGATAGGGTCTCCAGATATCAGAAGTACTTTGAGTGTTCATACAGTCCGTGGAAAAAACTGGGGAATCTGGGACCATTGAGAGCTGATGTTTCTAAGCTAGCTGTCCCAGCCTCTGTCTTAACAAATAAATAACATTGAAACATGGGCTTGAATTCTGGCCTGTAATTGAATATTGTTACATTTTAACGTTAGTGTGCTTGCCAGCCCAGCGCAGTCTCTGGTCAGCTAGCTGTCTGCCAAGCAAGGCTCAGGCACTGTGCAAGGGCCAGCACCAGCACAGGACTGTTCCCAGCTGTCATCCAGCATGTTTTGGATGGAGAAGAGTTTGTGCTGTATCACCCGGAATTGTGACTGGAAAACAGTCAGTGCTCCAGTGAAAATTGGTTCCCTCTGGTGTGTTTTTATAAGTCTTCCTTTAAAAGCCTATCTTCTCTAAGGAGAGGTGGAAAGCTTTATGGAGCTCTGGGACTTCCACATTTCTGTGTGTAAAGATTTTCATGCATTGTGTCCTCCACTCCAGTGGAACCAAGTCTACAGACCCTCCCTAGCAGATATGGATAAAACATACTGTGCCATGAGAGCTGATATACTTGCAGCATTTGAACAAAGAGACTGACTGAAGGTCTCAAATATAACCTGGTCCTAGTGCAAAGTGTCTACTAAGTTGAGATCTGAAGAACTATTGGTCCTTACTAAAATCCTAGATAATGTATTGGCTGTGAATAATCCAATACCTTATCTCATGAGGCCAGAAAAAACAGCAAATGCTGAACCAAAATGCCATATGCGTTATGCATAGCAAGTGTTTTGCATGCCACTTTCCTTATTTATGTGGGAAGGTGATCTTTGTTTCCCAGAGGGAGGTCTAGTGGGTAACTCTTCATGGAGTTTCAAACTCTTGGGTTTTGTGGCTGGGGGAGAGGTGAAGAATGAAAAATGTAGGTTTGGGTGGATGTCCATCTTCCTCTACTTCATGCCTTCTTCTGTCTGTAGCACACATCCCTAACTCCTCTCACCCTTCCTACTTTCTCCCAACAGCAAGTCCTAACGCCAGTTGCCTGTAGTGTGTTTCCAAACGGGGGAGTAGAAAATAAGCTTCACCGCGAAAATCCTCCTACTGTGTTGGAGACTAGTAGGAGGGATGCAGCCCCCAGACCGCACAGATAATTCCCATCCCTGCTAGTGACTGTAGTGTTTTCTGTGTAGTTTGCTTATCACTTACAGCTAGAGTCAGCATTTGGAGAGAAACAGTGCCAAGGAAAGGCTTCCCAATTGTGTTGTGTTAACTCCTCGCTAACGCTAAATCATGGCAATCATGACAAATTATAGGATAAGGTACGGGTTTGAGGAGAGGAAGAAAACATGATGCTTAATAAGGCTTTAAAGGATGCTTCATTGTTGATTTTTAGTTGAAATTGAATGTTAGGGTCTTGAATGACCCATCTGTTTCCCCATTTCAGATTAATGGGAGTGCATTAGCTAATGAGTATTGGCTTTATATTAATTTTGAGAATGCAATCGATGTGTTTGTGTGAATTATAATTTGCAATTTCATTTCAGCAGTTTAATTAATGTAAAATGGCTGAGAATAGTTCTGAGGTTTGTGGAAAGCAATGCAGTATGTGCACAGGTTTGCAAAGTAGTTGCTAAGCTTAAATGTTGGCAGAGTTCTTATATACTCAAAAGTAAGTTCTATGCACATTTACTTGAAAACATTTTAAATAATAAAAGCATTCACAAAATACAGTTTCACTTTTTTTAATAGCTAATTTTCACAGTGAATGTTATTCCTTAATGAACAGTGTATACTGGCTATTATTTATTTGAATTAGCACAGCATTTAAATGCAGCAAAACATCTAATTTTTCTTCTTTTATTCTCTAGCAATGGCAAGTCGGCAGGTAGACATCGCTACTCAGGGATGGTTCATTGGTCTTATGTGTGCTGTTGCTCTTCTGATTTTGATTTTGCTGATTGTTTGCTTCATAAGGAGAAATAAGGGTGGCAAATATCCAGGTATGATACATAACAATGAGAATAAAAATCATCTACTGGTAATCCATTAAGACAGATCTAAGGTTTACTGGAGAAATCACATTTGCTGCTGGTTTACATTTACCTTATGCATATGGCAAATCAGTCGTATCATTTTGTAGGCTTGTCAGGGGCAATCTGCCTATTGGTAGGAAACCTCAATCTGTTTAAACATAAGCAAAGTATCTCCTTCATTCCTGGAGGGTCATCTTACTACATTACCTCTCTAGAGAGGTTTGAGCTTTGTTTGAAGTTCCTGTTGTGTCTTTGGACATGGAAAAGATGGCTGCACTTACAAAAGTACAAAGCAAACAAACAAAAAACATCCTCTGTTTTAAATTCTCCTGCTTGCTTTGACCAGTGCACTTCTGAAAACTAGTGTCAGTGAACAATTAAAACTTTTCCTCTTCATAGGGAAATCTTTTATAGCTAAATTTAGCATAGCAGGGGTTTTTTTACAAGAAGATAAAATCACCTTGTTACATACAAGAATACTACTCTGCTTAATCTAATCGTTTAATTGTTTTATGGAGAGAGCAAAGATTTGTAGTGACAGCAAAAATGAAGTAAGGGAAGCTTCTGTCCCCACCACCTGTGCCCATGGAGAAAAGACGGATGATTAAGGAATAGAGTGTTATGTACGAGTTGAATGTAAGCTGAAGACATCATCATAGTTTTTTTCTAATATTTATATTTTTAAAGAGAAAATGATATTACAGAGGATATAGGAAAAGTGATTTTTAGTGGAGGGAATTGAGGAAATTGAAGGAAAATCAGGAGGATAAACAAGTAAAGAGATGAAATTGAAAAGACTAGGGAAGACTTGGAGTGAGCCATCATCTAGAAGAGGGTAAAACACAATTTGAGTAAAAGCGTAGAAGGCAGTTAGGTGCTAAGGTGGTTGTTACTTTGTGGAGATTCCTGCTATGCCCTTCTTTTCTCTGCTTCTGCAGAATTACTATATGCCAGGTGTTAATTTTTTGATGCATACATACATATGCGTACACACACGCATACATATGCATGTACACACGCACACACACACACACATAAAGGTAGACCTTGACTGTATATAAGATTTCCAGATTCAGTATGCACTCTAGAGCTGATTGTATTTCTTGCGTCATTGCAAATATGCCACTGCACAGATAGTGACAGATGCAAAGCACAAAGTTATTAACTTTTTTTGTCGTAATTTTAGCATGTTATCTTGAGATTACCAATGTTTTGAAAAAAGTAATCAATTATTTCAGTATGAAATTGTAGCAGCCAGACACATTTCAAGGTGTTACATGTTAATTAAGTGTGGAAATTACCACAGTAAAAGAAAAGAGACTGTATATTGGATTATATAGCTGTATCTGCTAAACAATGGAGAGATTCCTGTAGTAGCCAGAAAAGCAGAAATGAAAAGGCAAAGGGAAGAATCATAAAGATAATTGTAGAAGTCAGTATATTATTTTACTTTGTCAACAATCTTAACTTACAGGAATATGACTTCTATAAACATCTGTCTTCTCGGGTGTTAGTGGGTTTCTGTGTCAAAGGACACAGTTCTATATACGGTTTTTATAGGGAACCTGCTTGGATTTTTTCCCACCAGTGAATGGTGACTAAACCTATAACAAGGATGTGCAAGAGATACAGTTGTGTTAAATTGAGGTTCCAGTGTAGGTGGTTTTGCTTTGCTTTTGATCATGCGATAGAAAAGAAGAAATGAACAGACCACACCTATTTTTTCCAATATTAATAATTCATAAAATACTATTTAAAATTCCCTGGAGTCCTAGTGCATGAAATGAAAGGAGAAAATGTACAAACTGACAGTGAACACAAGTGAATCTGATTCAGTTTTATCAATCAGTATAAAAGGCATATCAAGAGAAAATACAGAGCGTGGGTAAGTAAAACTAAATTACTCAGATTTCAACAAACAATATTAATAACTTAAAGTATTTTAGTAGGATTTTTAACAAAGCTTTCTTTTTAGTGCTAGAAATGAAAGGAGGAAAAAGTTTTACTAATGCAGAATGATATAAAGTATATTGTGCTTGAATGAAAATAAAATTCCATAACTAATTAACAGGTCTTTTCCTTCAAAAGAAAAAATGTAACAAAAACTGATTTTTACTCAAACCACATTCCTGCCAAATGTTATCAATTTAAGAAACTAAAGTCTTAAGTTTTCTTGTCTTGCAGTTTAATGACAAAAATTACTATTTCCAATATTTTAGTGAAGGAAAAGGAGGATGCACATGCTGATCCAGAAATACAGCCTATGAAGGAAGATGATGGAACATTTGGTGAATACAGGTGAGCAACTGGTGTCGTTTGTCATGTTCACTGTTCATATCACACAAGTACTGTATATAATATCACACTTATTAATTCAAAACTAACTCTTTTTTCCCATGTTGATAAAGATTCTGTATCCAATGTTGTATAGAACTATAAGCATTTCAACCACACCTTTAGGAAAAAAATTAAACATCCAAGCTTAGAATAAGCTAGTCACTCCTGCAAGATGAAATCCAGATTCAAACACGGTTGTCTCAAAAGTGAGGAATCTTTATTTACAAACCCATCTTTCAGATAGTTAAGATACTAGATACAGTGTCCTTTCAGTTAGGGCACATTTAACATTATGGTTTTTGAAAATACGTTTCTAATTAAAGCCTAATAAAGACAATCTTGTGTTACATTGACTGGAAAACAAATGCATTTAAAAAATGGCTCTCAGTACTAACACCTAATCCAATAACAAGGAAGTGATGTTAAATTCAAAGGTGAAGGAATGTCCTACAAGAAAAAAAAATCTCCCTTTCATATGTAGTACTTCAGTAAAAGATAGACAGCAAGAAGCTTCAAACACGCAACACAGCTCTTACTCCTGACTCTCTTCCTTTAAATGTAGTCTAGCTGAATCTCCTGGCATTGTAAAAAGCATGCCTTGGCAAGTCTGTTCATATGACAATTATAAGTATATCTTATTAAATAAGCAGCATTTGTTGTTTTTTGATTATTACATGAAATAATGTTATTATTTGCTAAATATGTCAATACTTTTATATTTTAGATGGGTGTTATAATAGATTTTACAGTGCATTCATGTGTCAAAAGCATTGTAAAAGCCCTTTATTATTTTGAAGATGTGACATTTACAAACATACATAGAAAAATCAGGTTTTTCAAGAAGGATTCACTCTGTTGTCATAACTTCTTCATATAAGAGAAATGTGCATCTCGATCTGACTGGAATACATTTACAGTTCTGAATGCCAAAGAGCAGTTCCTGCTTATTCTTCCTTGATTAAAAAAACAAACAAACAAACAAACCAACCCCAAAAAAACAAAACTCTGTTCTTAGGTTAATGAGTTCAGTGAGTTCAGGATAGTATTTCATTACAGCATTCAGTGCATACAGATTAATTAAATTCAGCTGATAAAAAAGGAAGTGTGAAGCAATGTTTGGAAGCAGATCTAAATAAGTACTGTGTAAGTTTTCCTAGGCAGTCCAGTTTCATTCTCCTTTATTGCTCCTCTCTTTTTCAATACTTGGAACTTTCAGCATCAAAAAACTGACCTTCATACAGAATCATACAAATGATGTGACCTCAATATTGGTTTTCTCAGGCCTAGTATAAGACTATTCAAGTCTGCTTTCATGTGTGACCTGTAGCAAGATTTGAATTAATGTCTCCATATTTTAGTGGCTTGAGTTAATCTATAGAATCATCTAATGTTTTCTTAAATTACTTTATAATGCATTTATCCACCTCATGTCTGGTGAATATGGACAGTTGCATGCCAAGCTTTCAGACTTGTTCACGTGAAAGAGCTCATCATATTTGCCATGCAAAAAATCCTTTCTAAAATGTACTTCTATGTAATTAGTCTATATTGGGCTTTCCTCTTTTTTCCTTAGAGACAGGGCAGGAGCAGCAACCAGTCAGATTACGGAAGATATCTTGGCACCCTCTCTGCAGCCCAACATCACTGCAGTCACTCAGTTCCCAGTTTGTCTGCCTCACAAGGCACTGGTCATGATGCAGTGCTTCTTTGAGGAAAAAGGGTATAGGGTTTCCCTTGGGGAAAAAAAAAAAAAAAAAAAAAAAATTGAAAGATCTAGGAATTCGAGTATTTTGAACTTTTTTCATCACTTCAGGTCCATGTCTGCTTGGACAGGAAAGAAACTGGACAAGGAAAAGAAAAGAAAAGGTAGCTGTGCCAATTCTCCTGAAGCAGACCCTGTCTTTACCAAAGCAAAGTCTGTGAGATCTGACAGATCCAACTTCTTCAGAAGGTCAGGGGATCAATATTCCAGCACCAGATCAGAGACCTCCTACACCAGGAGGAGGGCTAGGCAGTCTTCAGAGCTTACAAGGGTTAGTTCTGTCTCTGCTTCCCTCTGCCGAGAGGAAAAGAGATCAGACGAATGGAAGTACAGGCATGGCTCTAGACATCATGCTTCTGAGCAACAGATAACGGGGTCGGAGGAGGGCTCAGATTCTCAGGCAGGACAGCCATCCCCTTTCCAGCAACGCCTCAGCTGCAACTCAAATCATGGCTCCCTGGCAAGGCAGCATTCTTCTCTCCAGCACTGGTTCAGCCAGACCCCAGACTACAGCTCAGATTCAGAAGACACTCAGAGCTCCTGCCACAGGAAGGTAAGACCACCTGCTACTACTCACTTCTCTGAATCTGAAAGGAATTCGTTAATGAAATCTGTAATTTTGCCTGAGCTAGCTACTGTCTTAAAGGATGCTTTGACAGCAGCCAGACAAAGCATAACTTCTGTGGCACAGGCAAGGTCCCATTCAGTAAAGCATCCCAGGATACCAATTACAGAAGTGCCAGTGATTCCTCTAGATGCAACTGGGAGCAGTTCCCAAACCTTTGAGTCTGACTATATGGACAGTTTAAAAGATCAGACAGCTTCTGGGAAGGAGAAATCTGAGGCTGACAAGGCATTGGAGGTTGAGTCATCACTTGAAGATGGGGAGGTATCATCTGAATCCCCTACAGAAGACCAAGAAGGACCAGATCCTCTACGTAAGTTTGACATGGAGAATCAGAATTACCTGTTCAAGCACATAAAGAGAGTGCTAATGCTCAAATATTCCAAATCTGAATGTGCTTCAGAAGAACTGCCTATCCCCTCTGAAGAAGGCGAGGTAGATAATGCACTTCCTATCCATTCAGCAGTGGAAGATCTTGTCTGTAGGATTTGGGGTAATCCTGAGGCAAAGCATGAAGCCCCAGCAGTCCTACGTAAACTGTATCCTCTTCCAGTGGATAAAGCTGCTCTGTGGGGGACCTTGCCTCAGGTAGACAGGGCATTGGTTACTGGTGATTCTGTACTGTCACTGCCTGCTAATATGGATGCTCTCCCTAAAGATCCTACTGATAGAAAGGTTGAGGAAGCAATTAAAAGATCTTTCAAGCTAGTTGCAGCCCAACTTGGAGTATCTATCTACTGCACTTATGCTTCTAAAGCTCTACTAATATGGTTGGAGGAAGAACAAGCCAGATTTAAAAAGAAATGGGTCCCATCTGGTGCTATGCAGAGGAAACGCAAGCTGTGTAAAACTGCAGCTAATTTTATCCATGATGCAGCTGAGGATTCTCTTAGACTCACCGTTAAAAATATGGCATGCCTCACTGTAGCCTGGAGAGCTATATGGCTTCGTCCTTGGACCTCATCGCTAGATCTAAAATGTAAACTGCTGTCTTTACCGTACACAGGTGGCAAGCTATTTGGTGAACCCTTAGTTCAGATTATGAAGGATTTCTCAGAACACAAACACTCCTTACGTCAGATGAAAAAAAAGAGCTCTGTTGGATGCTCTTCATTTTCTTATCCTCACAAGTCTCTGAGCTCCTTTCGTTCTCCTCCAAAGTTTAAAGGAGGGAAGGGAAGGTATAAGGTCTCACAATCATTTCATGCTCAGTATGAAAGGACATCTCACTTTCAGAGGGACACCAGACCATCAAGAGGAACTTTCTGAGAACATAGACTTGCTTCCTCCTTTCTCAGGAACTGGGAAGAGTCCTCAAGTTCTCCAAGTTCTCAGGAATTAAGAAATTTATACTGAATAGACTTCAGTATTTCTGGACAAGTAAGCCCAATGCTTAGAAAATCAGTTGTTTCAAAATAATATTTAAATTATTACTTAAATCATAATGACCAATGGAGATCTTCTAGAGAAGTCATAGCTCTCAATTTTAGGGGATTTTTTTGTCACATCCAATTTCTAGGCTTCCCAGTATTCTTGGGATGGCTTGGACTTGTTTGAAGTTTTGCACTCTTCAGCTTCATCTAAGAGCATACTTTCTGCAGAAACTGCGAACACTGAATTTTCCTGCCACATCCATCTAACTAAGGAAATAATGCTTTAGGAAACGCAGATGTTCAGGAACCACAGAATGACCGGGTACTCTATGTTTCTGTGACTGGAGGCATACCTACACCTTCGCATAATGAGAGAAAACAGTGCTTCTGTAGCAAACTGTTTGTGCTACAATCCCAGTGTATAAGTCTGCCTAAATTTCCATCCTGGGCCTTAAATCAAGAGAAATAAAGAAGTTACAACACTTGCAGACCTGTGGATTCATGGGTAGGGAGAGACTGCAAGCATGCATTTCTTAGCTAGAAAGTCTAGCATCTCATTGCAGCCTGTGAAATGTTCTTGGGAAAATCAAACAGGACAAAGCAACTACAGTAATAGGACTGCTAGTGTGGTTACGCAGGATGTTTGCACATTTTGTTGAATTATTTTTCCTCTTCAATGCTTTCACACACAATATTTTTCCTAGAAATTCTTGGATATGCTATGAGAGACTTTCTGGAAACGGTTGGTGAAGAGTTCAGAGATTGCTAGATAATATATTACCCTTCCTTCTTGTTCTGGGTTGATTAACAATGAGGATATAGTTTATGACTACAATAGTATTTTTTTCTCTTGTAGTTATTCAAGTTTTATTCCAGCTTAGGTGTGTTTCCAGGGGGACCTAGCAATGATTTGTGCCTCAGCACCGTAATTCTAAGCTTGGTCCCTTCTAGCACAAGAGGTGATGTCAATGGACTGCCTGAAGAATTCTTGTCTCTGAATAGTCCAAATGGATTTGGCAGTGGTCTTATCGTGTCCTCATTTACACGCATGTGCTTTCTTTGATGGTTCTTATTTTAGTTCTTGAACATCTGTGTCACTGCTTATTAAATCAGTGCCAGATGGGACTAGAGCTGTTTTTTTCTTTCCCTTTGTATAGTTTTCCACCAGAAGTAGCAAAGGTAGAGAGCTTGATGGAATTTCTCTCAAGCAGATTTTTCTTTAAAATTTTCACAAGGAGTCAATCAGGTTCTTTGAGTAACAACAATTTTTTCAACCCATTGCCATTTAAAGCCAGAGCTATATCTCCCATTTTTAGGAGCTTCTGCCAGGGTTGAAGATTGAGTATTACAGAGATGCTAAAGAAAAACTACTCAGAAACTAATATAGATGCACTTATGTCTTAGCTAGATTAGAAATAGTAAAGCGTTTTGACGTCTGGATTGATAACGGTGTAAGTGTATAGGGGAAGCATTTTTCATCTGCACAGTCCTATCAGTTTAGGAGCGTGAGCAGAAACCTGTTAGGTGTTGGGGCAGAGGTTCTCTGGGAGCGTGCAGGGAAGCCATGGTGTAAGGTATGTCTGTGGCTTTATGTGACTGCTTATACTTAAACATTTCTGGGCTGTTGAAAAAGGAATTTACTGCCGACAGTTTTCATCTTCCGCGTCCTCTTTCTGCGTCCAATAGCCCAGAATGCTTTTCCCATTTTGTTTGTTTCATGTTGCCTTTCACCTGACAGTTGTGTTATAAGGAAAAGTAGTATATTGCTAACCATATATTGAGTCTTTTTGCATGTCCATGAATGTGGCAAAGTTTAGTGGGAACTAGTTGCCTGCTGGACTGCAGAGGCATCGTAAAACTGTCCTCCCCATTCTGACTGGTTGCTGCATGTACCCATATCTAAGGAAGAAAAATTGAAAAGTTGAAAGAAGAAAGGAGATTTCAAGGTACATATTTCTTTCAATAACTGATGAGCTTGTGAAATGGAAGTACTTTTTTAAAAAAAATAATTTTGTACTTTACACTTACCCATGTTATTGTCACCTCCATACTTCTTATCTCTCTTAATCATTAGCTCCGAGTTTGATGTTTCATTAAACTAAGAAGAAAAAGAAATATGTATTCATATATTAGCAATGGTTCATGAAAAATATTTAAATCATGCTTTTAGAGTATACTTTATTATTAAATACCATTCTTTCTAAAAGGGCAAGAAATGTGTGTGGTACATATCAGTACTTACCAAAATGACTGGTACATATCAGTCTTCACTGAGAAACTTTCATCCTTAAAAAGTTACTAGTATGGTAGTAGCTACACTTAACTTTCACAGTATCACTACACTTAACTTCCATGGCTGTCTGATCCAAATATAGAATGCATACCCATCCTCACCTCTTGTTTTGTTCACTCCCAGTCCTTCTTGTCTCACTATTAATTGTATGCACTGCATACATGTCACTCTTGAAAAACTTCTTCGGTTTTCCACTCTATTTTTTATTTCACAATATTACACTAGGTAGGTATAAAAGTCAGCAAGCAAAACCACAAACAAAAACTAAAAGAAATTATGAATCTATCCTGGTTGCATTTTGGAATAGTTTTATGAACAATTGTAAGCAAGATTAGCAAATCTTGCGGACACTGTATCAAAAGTTATGGCTTTAACATGTTTTTGCAATATAGTATTACATATTCTACAGCCTAAAGTGTTCTATAGCTCTTTGGGCATCTGTATTCAGAATGCAATTCAGTGGCTTTTGCAGTTTGCTTCTGGGCAACATTCATTTCCCCAGAGCACCAGGTCCCTTCTCTGTTTTGCACACCCAGGGCTACAAAAGTGCAGTCCAAAACATTGATGTCTTCACTTTTTTTCTCTGTCTCTTGCTTGTTGCTTGGCTTTTTATTCCTCATTTGCTTTCCCTTCCACTCAAAACACTGTATTCATCTAATGCAAGAGTCAGAATCCAGTAGGATAAAGAATAAATGGCATGTATTTCCTTTTCCTGAACAAGGAGTGGAAAGCACCCTGGATAATCCACCCATCTTTTTCCGCTGCCAGAGTTTTAGCAGAACTTCTTTCTGGACTTGTATAGTGCAAAAAGGGAGGGAATCCCCAGATACAGATTTGATTTTTGCATCTGCCGTAACCGTGCTCTTACACCAGTGCCCACCTCTATGCAGGTACACTCCTGGGTAAATCTGCAGGTTGGTTTGTTTGATTTTTTTTTTTTTAATTATATAGACAGTAGGATCTGCATCCTTACTAAAATACAGAAAAATCACAGGCACAGTGCAACCGTGTAAGGATTTCTTCATAGTTTGACTTATAAATAAACTTTGTTTTCAGAAATGAAAACACAAAACCCCTAAAAGCAGAAGTTCCCTTACCCAAATTTATCTAAGTTATAAATGAAAATCAAGCTTTATATTGGATTAAGCACAAAAATGTGGACATTTTTAATACAGTGATGGTGTTTATTTACTTACTGTATATTCCAGTCTACTGAATTACACTGGATACGGTCACACTTTAGAATATTTGCAGAGTTTCTTGACCAGTTTGAATATGGTAGAAACACATTTTTAATTTATTTTCATTCCTACGTATTACGGTGTAAGCAGTTATTAAGTTATTCACCTAAAATTAAACAGCAAACCATTTGTGCAATGTTCTTTACTAAATGGTGTTACCCGGAAAGCACTAACCACTGCAGGTCATTCTCTGGGAGCAGGACCGGGTATTATTTCAAAATGAGGATCTGGACTTCATTTGGCTTGAACAGCCCATTCTAATGACGCTAATGCCCTTTGATGAGGGCAATGGAGAAACCGCATTGCGTGTGATTTTTAAATACTCAGTTCTGTCTTCAACCTTTTATATACAGGGTCCTGCCAAAATGAACTCTTTTCAGTAACGTGTTTGTAATCTACTTGTGTTTGCATCGTTATAAACATTTGCACTTTGCTGTCGGATGCTTCACATTTTGGGGTAGCATTCTTTTAAATGTTATTAGCCTGTATGTTTGCAATATCAGCGAGCACAGAAGATCAATGATGTGATATTTATCCTCATGCCATGTACACAACAATAACTAAAAGTCAAGCCTGATGTAGTCAAGTTTTTTGCCTTTGTGTATTTTAAACACGAAGATTTTCTTACATGTTAATAAGATATTCCTACTGCTTCTTTCTCGTGTATGCATAAATCTCTCATATGCTTTTTCTGTAAGTGTACGTGTATTAGAGGCATACTTCTTTCAGAATGTGGTAACCTAGAGTCTTCCAAAGCCAAAAAAGGGGATGAGACAAGGAAAAGCAGCTTGACTGAAAATTGGTGTAATGGTTTTCTAGCAATAGTGAAATGTTTTTCAACAGGGCATTTGTTAGCTAACGATATAAACTGTGTGACCTTGTATATCCTATATATATATGGTTTCTTTGGGTGTTCAAAGTTATTAGTTAGAAAAAAAATAGAAAATACATTATTGGTAGAACTAAGATATTTGGGTTTAGAAATTAGATGGTTAAAATAATTTGCTGTGTATATATATTCAGTCTAATATCATGGATATTGTAAAATATGTTTTCATTTCTTTGATATTCTATACATGTTTCTTTATATTTTCCATAAGCTGGGAGGCCTTAAATTAAAAAAAAAAAAAAATCACTTTTTTGTAGCCTAAATGCAAATAAAGTCACATGTTCTGTTTAAGTCAAGGTAGATAATTGGACCCAAAAGTGCAACTGGCAATAGTGGTTTTTAATTCAAAATCCATTGGAGCTGCTTTTGAAATCTTCATCTTGAAACTGAAGTGCAGCGTAAAGGATTCTGAAAGGAGCCCAACTACATCTATTTCATGAATCAGAAAATTACCAGAGCTGCAAATTTGTTTGAGGAGCCTGATGGTGCTGCAGCTTTTCCACTGACAAGGGAAAGACAACAGTACTTTGCTACATGGATCTCTCCTCTGCCTTTCTTCCCTTTTTCTGTTGTCCTCCAAATCACCATCATCATTGTCGGAACATGTTACCAGTTACGGATTGGGATAGGGAGGTTGATTTGATAAGTAATGAAAAAAGCTAAGCATGCTCTCAACTCCTCAATTCTAGCTACTGTAAGCTAAATTGTTGCTTTACCTGTAGTACAGTAAATGTTTTAGCAATTTTAAGAGCAACTTATTATTGATAAAATACTGATCACTATCAGGATATGGACTTTGCTTTTCTTCTTAGGCTATTTTCATTTGTTTCTTCTGCACCCTTTTAATGGAATATGTAGGTCTCTTGAAAGGTAAGGTTGAAAATTGCAAGTCTGGCCTGCATTATGTAACAAATTATTTGAAATGCAGCACTTTTATTTTCTTTATACTAGTAAAGAAAATTGATATATTTCATTTAACCAAATTCATTTTTCATTCATGTTCAAGGAGTCAAAGAAATTAAGAAGTTTAACAGACTAACTTCACGGCACATCATAAGCTTGTTACTTTGGAGAACAAAGAAGTTATTTTTTTAATAACTTTACAACCCACTTTTTAATGCTTGCAGTTGCATCTAAATTGCTTCCAAGCCAAGGGCACAGGTCTTATTGAAAAGTCATGCACAATGGGGAAAAAAAAAAAAAAAAACACGCAACCCCGCCCCCCCCATCCCTCCACTGAAGACATTCTTCGTTTAAACCATTCCTACACCATGTATTCATGTCAACTGCATCATATTGATTTGTCTCTACAATGTGATGTGGGTCTACTAAAGGATTACAGGGCTGCACACGTGCTTTTTATAAACTCTGCATGCATGGCTGATTTTGTCTTAATAGATAATACATCAGTTAATTCTCTTTTGTTTGTTTGTTTGTTTCTCCAGTGATGCAGAGGACCATAAACCTCTAAAAAAAGGAAGCCGGACACCTTCAGACAGAACTGTGAAAAAAGAAGACAGTGATGATAGTTTAGTTGACTATGGAGAAGGTGTAAATGGTCAGTTCAATGAGGATGGCTCCTTTATTGGACAATACAGTGGTAAAAAAGAGAAAGAACCTGCAGAAGGAAACGAAAGCTCTGAGGCTCCTTCTCCTGTAAATGCCATGAATTCATTTGTGTAACCACAGAACTCGACCCCCTTTGATCTTCAGTTGTTTAAAGCACTTGTACATCCTCCTCTCGTACTATGAACATGCAGGTAACGGAGCTCCTCACCACAAGATGTTAATGCTATGAGAACATGCAGGTCCATTCAGTTATACACATAATGACACATTAAGTGGTATGTTAGTATGAATCAAAATACAGAACTCAAATTTTTGTTCAAAACTTGGATATTTTTACTTTTTTTAAAAGGAACTGACACAAACAGTAACATTGACTTGTAATTTTGTTTCCTGTTGAAAATACAGTATAATGCATGGGGAAAAAATGCTACACAATTCACAGATAATCTCATGTACACTATAAAAACACGGTTTGACAATTTGTTATGCAGTCCTCAGCTGAATCCCTGGATATGAATTCCGTTTTCATTGTCAGAGTGTTATAGTAGTATTATATAGAACTTCAATGTCTTTGTGGACATTGTTGTGAATTTGGTGACTTAATGTCTAGCTATCATATGTCTTTTTGCAAGACAGTTAGGAACAGTATGTACAGTATATAATTGCTAAACGATTTAAGTATGACACTTGCATTTGCTGATGCTTAATGAGACCCTATTATCTGCTCTTTGCTCCTATTACTTTATAGCCTTTTTAATCTATCAAGTATTACAGCAGTACAGTGTTCTATTTTTACATCAAAACACATTGAATTGATTTTAGGGCATAAAAGATAATGCATTGCAATGCATTTTGGAATTTGTACAGTCACTGAAAGAAAAACTTTAAAAATGAGAGAAAATATTCCAGAAAACACAGGGCAAAATACATTCAGTGCCTTTATACAATATGCATTCCATAATGCGCTGTACTACTAAATCAGTTGGTGCAGTAAACTGTGATTAGCGGACTACTACTATCATTGCCAAATAAAGTAAAAATGTGAAGAAAAAAAGTGATATGAAACTGTTGTGCTAAAAATGGAAGATTTTAAATATTTTAAGTTACACAAAGAAGAGTGTGATTTTTTTCCTCTAAAAATAAAATAAATGCTTTCCAGATAGCTACAGCACAACATATATTCATGGCCTTAGAAGATTAAAAAAAAAAAAAAAACAAACCAAAATATACAACAAGACACACAACCAGGATTAAATTATTATCTAACACAGCAAGGTATAAGCTCTTGTGATATAAATTGTTAAAAAAACAAACCAGCCGAGTACACCAGCGAGAGTGCATTTCCCTCTGCATCCCGGCCGGATCAGCGTGGCAGCTTTGTAATTATCTACACCCTGAAGCAGTGTAGGGGTTACCGCTCGGAACCACACAGTTCGATCTGACAAGTGCTAATACGGTTTAGTGGTAAAGGATTACCATTATCAGTTACAAAATTATTTTCTCGCATACTATATCAATCAAATGTTTACCTCCAAATATAAATCTTTATAACAACCTATGGTTGAAGGAATGCTCAGTTTCATTTGCCAATAAATTGGTTTTTCATAACTTGCATCAAGTTTAATTTTAAGTAAGCTTTTTATATGTAGATATTTTGTTGAATTTGTAAATACACTTAAAGCGTAGATGCTATATGCTTCTAGGTGTTACAGACAGATAAAACAAGAAAGCTTATGTTGTACTGTGTAAGAAGTACTATAGCCAATGGTGTGCATGGTATTTTAAAGCATCTACTTAAATATATCTTTTTTTTTCTTTTTTTCTTTTTTTTTTTTTTGCTGTGAAAACAAAATAGTGAACTGTTCTGCTTATTTACTGCAGATTCCTAATTGAACCGTTCAGAGCTTTTGCCAGTGCATTACATTAGACCATAGTACACCTCGCAGCTTTCCTGTAAATATTGTAGGTAAAGCACAACTGAAGTAATCACAAATGCAAGCTAGCTGTAATAAGCTTCTTTCGCACCTTTGAGCTTTCCATTGATCAGTTTTCTTAACGGGAACCGAAATAAGAAATGAATTCTACAAACATTAATTACAAAGCACAAAGAGAACATTTTGCCAATGGTTTTGGTAAAAGAGAAATATAATTTTACTCTTATTTAATTGTAGATGCTGAATTTTCTGTGCATGTGGGGGTAAACATACAGGCTCACTTCTGTAATAGTGCAACAGATTTTGTATTAAAAATAAATGTGGTTTTAAAATTTCACTGTTTGTTCTGTTTACGCTAAGAGTAAAAATCACCTCTGATTCACCATGTAATTAAGAATTCAAAGTGGAAAAAAGCATGAAACAACTCTGGCAGAAGTTGTTCCCGTGATATTACAGGACTTTACGTACTGCAACCAAATTATTAGGGAAATCTGCATGCCTTTACATGCTACCATTTAAAAAAAAAAAAAAGTGAATTTGACCATTTCCTATTGAAATTGCCTGCTATTTACATTTTACTTCCATGGATGTTTTACTTAGCCGTATTTCTGCAACGAAAAAAAAAAAAAAAAAAAAAAAAAAGTAATGTTCCATACCTGCAAGAGTAAATAAGAGAAAATAAGAATGTTTATTCAAAATTAACAGCCCTCGGACAGGATCTCAAATCAGGATTTTGTGTCCTGAAGGAATTGTCTGACATACAATATTCTGGGCATTTGTTTTTAAACAGTACATGAAGCGAGGGCATTTTAAATAACGTCTCTTACAGTACACAAAATCCATTGCAATGCTCTTTTCATACCTCGTCTGTTCTGTGCATGACTGGAAACAGAGTGGGCAGGGGGCAGTTGCTCTGCAGAGAAGACTGCAGCAGAGCCATGGATTCCAAGCGGTACAGATCCTTCAGGAGATACATCAGAGAGTTGATGTTTGGCCTTGATGCTTGACAGAGGGATTTTATCACTGAAGCAGAAGCCGTTCTGTCAGCCGTCTGAGCCGCCTTTGTGTAACTGGAAACCCCTGGCTATTCCAGCTTCTATCATCCGCGTAGTCTCAGTTCTGGCACCTGCAGATACTGGGCTGCCTATTTTTCTGTACGGGTATCTGTTGGATTTTCCAGCAGTAGGCATTGACTGGGAGATACGAAATACAGCTGTTTCTGTTTGATTAAAGAATAATTCCTGAAAAGAGAGATCAGAGTTCCCTAGGCTTTGTTGGGACAAAAGATTTCATACAATAACCATTTTTGGAGACACACGTGCGTTCTTTGTGCATGTTCCCCAAAGTGTACTAATACGTATAGTTGATTCATTTTCCTTTTAGTGATATACCTTTGCTTTTGGTTTTTTTCTCACTGAAGTGATTGTATAAATCCAGAGGGAATTAAAGAGGATACCCCAACAGTAATTTTTCTTGTAATCTTCTATTCTCACAATGTTCATAGGAAAATACAGTTTCATTGTGGGTCCACGTAACAGAAGCAAAAGTGGCAAAAGATTTGGGAACCAAATTCTCTTCATATGCTGTCTGGCCCATTTTAAGACAGAAACTGTAGAAATAATATAGAAATAAATATTCTCTACAGTATGGAAGGGTTTTCTTCTCTAAAAGAAGCATTAGGGAGAAAAGCAGGAAGAGGATGAGATTTCAATAATTTCTGGAAAGTAACTGTTCTTGGTTGTGTTTCTGTCCGCCTCCCTCCCTCAGTCTTCCCCCTTGTACTGCCTTAGGGAAGAACATTTCAGAGAGCTGGCAGAAGCAGCAACTGGTATCATGGGAAGATGGAAATAACTGAATGTGCTACTTGTAGGAATCTGCCCCCAAATGATGCCCCCTGGGGTGCAAATAAATCCAACTGGCCATCACTTTTTACTCTCTGAAGGGATCTCTTCCTGCTCTTTGTACACATGAAGTGGAAACTTTAGACCAAACTGTCAAGATAAATACGTGTCATCAGGACTTTGACCAACAGTAGATGTGATCCATTGTGACTGTAAGCAAGGAGGAACATTGTGATCCCTGTGATCTCACAGCTTTTGGCAACAAAAATGCATAAAGAGCTGCTTACTATGCTCACATGTAGGTGAGCTGATAAAAAATTAAGATCATTTTTAATTACTGAAAGATGGATCCTTCATTTGGGGTGGAAGAAGTTTGCTCAACTGTGAATTTGGCAGCACTGACTTTGTCCCATCAGGAAACCCCGCAGGATAAAATCTTGCCAGCTTGCAGGTAATGGGTTTGCGTACGTTGCAGGCGGGAGAGTGAGGCAGGGCAGGGGATGGCTCCTGTCACCGGGACCAGCCAGCCTTTCCTCCTTTCTGACCCTGAGGTGAGAAGTTCAGAAGATAGTGTGGTTTCCTTGGCAGCTGAAAAAAACATGGCATCATGTCAAAATCTAAGTTGCTACTGTAAATTGGATTTAATTCTGCCTGGCTTTCTATTACATTTTGGATATAAGTGAAGAGGAGGAAAAATATCCAGTCCCCAATCTGCCATCTTGTACAGATACGCGTACCCAGGGTTTCAGACCTGTGCCTTTGGACAGGGACTGACAGTCTAATTTTGGTGCCTAACTTCTTCAGAATTGGTAGGGCTCATGCTAGGGAATGAACTACATTTACCTCTGATCATAACCTGTACTCGATATATATCTTCTAGACGGTGCTGCCCTATTTCCCAGTCCAAAGGCCTCTGAGGAGGGATGCTTTGGTCTTGAAACTCAGCATCTTTCCTGAGAGAGGATAGCAGCCCACTCCGTATATTGCTCAGCCTTGTGTTTGTGAAGACCTAATGGGCTTCAAGTCTTCATAGGACTAAGGGGACAAATAAAGATTTCTAAATAGCAGTATTCAAAATACATGCCAAGTAGATGGTCTGCAATGTATGTGCTGTAGCGAGGGAGGCCTCAGGGGCATGCTGGCATAAAAAGTTAGCCTGTCCAGCATGGTACGAAGAAGAGGAAGCAAAAATGAAACTGTTGGGACAGAGAAAATGAAAGAACAAAGGTATAATATTTGAGTTTTCTTTTAAAGATTTGAGAAGCAGCCGGTAAGATAGCTGGTCTGAAGGGGGAAGGAGAAAAGCAGCCAAAGGCTGCTCTTCGCACGTGGGAGAGGCAGCGGGAGCCCTTGCTAGGCCACAGCAGCACAACCGCTAGCAGTTGTTGTCGGCAAGCAGCATGTCATAGTCCTTCGTTCTCCTTCCAGGGAATTTTCTTTTCAGTTCTGCTAGTTATCGGCTATTTTTGAGACTTCTGTCAAATTTAATTGAAAATTGCCAGTAAGTTTGCAGGTTTGGGGTAGGGGAAGTGCTCAGACAGATGGGCGAACAAACACATGAGGCAATTGCTCTGATTTCCTTACTTTTTGAAGCCAACTGAAACTATCTCCTCGGAAGGAAATGCTTTCTGTAAGCGCGAGGCAAGGCCCACTGAAGAGACCTTTTTCCCTTCGGAGTTTGACAAGTATTGTTTTAACAATTTGAGGAAAGTGGGCATTTTCCAAGCTGTTGAGATAAGGAAGATACCAGGGAACCAATCTGTTTGGCAATCAAGGACCTACATGATGAGGACTCCAAACCTGGAATATCAAAATCAATGGTTTTGAAGAGCTTTGTCAGGGAAAAAAAAAAAAGGGGGGGGGGGAGGGATAATTGAAACCATTTCAGGCCAAGTCAGAGGACAGATGAATGGGAAAAAAAGCTGACATGGGCTGGAATAGTTTGATTTCCAGTAAGGAGAGGTAAAATGTCCTTTGCTAGGCCGTCAGATGGTCTCTATGCACAACCACCACCTAAGGAAGCACTACAAGACTGGTTACACTGCCTACAAGTGAATACCACACCTTTAGTTTTGTAGTGGTCCACAACCCACAGATTTTAGGTATAGCTTGAACAATTAGTGAACCAATTAGCCAGCAAGAACTTTTATTTATCTGAGATTATTTTTTCTTCCTGGCTTTTTCCCAACCGATGCGTCGTTCCAAATTTTTGCTTTAATGAGAAAACAGCCTCTGCTTTTCTATTAAAATTAGGCAATGACCATAAATGTTATCAAAAGGAAAGCTCATATATATTTTTCTAAAACAAACTGATTTTTTTAATGTGAGTGGCAGCTCAGCCTTTACCGTTTAAAAATAGCGATTGACCACTAGAGGGGAGTCACAGTTGTTGGTGAGCGGAAGCCTGGGGAAAACCGCTACCCAAAGCAATGTATCCCAGTTCACACCACACGTGAATGCACATGTATATATCAATATATTATATATAAAATAGTGGCTAATAAGACCCAAGTTCATAATGATTTTCTTGTTTTGCAAAAAGTAATAATGCTGTTTGCTTAAGCAATAATATTAATTTCCTTATTCTAATTTACCCATTTGTTATTGTGATCATAAATTACAGGGACATTTTGGGCAGAATTGCTGTTTGAAAAGTAAATTGGTAAGAACTATGGGACAGGGATGCTTGGTCTGAAATTCAGCAGCCAGCCCTGTCCCAAGGGCGCACGAAATAGTGCTGTTTTGGGGGCAGAATCAGACACCAGCCGGATGCCTTGCTAGGTTGCCCATTCCCAGATCAGTGTCTGTAGGTACCTGTGCTTGGCACCTATACGACAGGTACCTGTGCTTGGCACTATACGGTAATAAAGGTTAAAAGAATGCTGTTGGCCTGGTTGGTTTGTAGCCAATTAGCTCAGCTTTTGCGATTCCTGTAGAGCCTCCACCGCTCCAAACGGGTTGGGGAAAGGGAGGTGCGCTGCCGCCGCTGAGCCTGCAGAGCCGAGGGGACGGGCTCCCGTGAGAAGCCCAGGAGTGCAGCCGGCGCCGGGTAATTTGTAGGCCAGTAGTTCTTCTCGCCCAAGTACCGCACTTGATCTGGTTTTGAATTTGCCAGGATTGCCCTTAATCTCTGTGTCAAAGAAGAAGGGCTTAAGGTCTTGACGCATGAAGATGGGGATAGCTGTCAGGAAGCAGATTGGGCTCAGGCGGGGCGGGTGTCGCAGCAGCAGGAGCAAAGCTCAGCGCTGTGCCTGCTCTGCCGGCCCCCCTGCTCCGGCGCTCTTTAGGTCACTCCTTTTCAAGTGCGTCCAGGACGGTGACCAGTATCAACCCGTTTGATCAGGACAGGCGACACAGAGCACATTTTCAGTATCGCATCACCAGAAGCCCCGCCGGACTGAAATGAGACAAAGAACCACTGAGTTGATTCATGTTGTCAAACAGCATCATCTTCAGAGGGACTCTGCCCGCAGGAGCATGTCAGCACGTCAGGGCCCATTCGTGTGAGGCCGACAGCAGCTCTGCCCTTCGGGGTCGGCATCGCATCTTCCCTGGGGTAGCAGCAAGGGGTGGAAGGGGAAGACATTTGCAGTGTGCATACGGCTTTGTAGCAGCAGACTTGTTGCACAGATCGAGGCAGTAGAATAAAGAAAATACAAGATGTTAAGAAAAGAATAAAAGTTTTCAAAACACTACTTACAGCTCTAAACCGAAGACAGAAACGTCATCACGTATCATTCATACAAAATACATCATAGGTACAAGACGTCTGAGGTTAGAGATGGGAACGGAGCCACAAGGTTGTTGGTTAACAACAAAGAAAATTTGGCAAATAATTGTTTCTTTTGTTTCTTTGACAGCAGAGATGCTGAAAACTGGATCCCAGGACAGATGTTTGAGGCGGAGCAGGCAGTCACCATCCTGCCAAAGCCATTGAAGCTGAGTTCATTTACACCAGCTGAGACTTCTGCTTGTGGCATTTTAGGCAGGTCTTTGGGCAAAGGTTTGCATAATGAATATTTCTTTAGTGAATAACTGTCTAATAGAGTGTCAGGGGTTCTCTGCTAATGACAGCA
>KL289415.1:0-23379 GCA_000699545.1 Podiceps cristatus | reverse complement strand
AAAAAAAAAAAAAGCAAACCACTTTAATTATGTAGCAAATTTTGATGAGATTATTGCTCATTAGTTGTTCACTGAAGATTTGTGATAAAAAAACTGATGTGAAATGACCATTGCAGAGGCATAGCCCATGTTTTTAAAAGGCTTGCTCTCAAAGTATACATTTTAATTCTACACACAAAACTTGGGGAGAATCATTACAACATCCTTCTTAATTGTAGAAAAAAATTTCCATTTTTAATGGCTGAAATTTGATGTTCCATGTAAAAAAAACCGGAAGAAACAAGATTAATTTGCCTGTCACTCATCTCAAGCTTGTCTGCAGGTTTGGTTGACTGTCAGGCATTTATTGTTTTTAATACATCTAGTAGGATAGGTTCCAAGAGTGATTTACATCCATTCGTCATGAGGTTTTCAGTAAGATGTTCAGAGAAAAATTGCTGTACACCATAAGACTATGTCTGTCAAAAATCAGATATGACAATCAATGCAGCCTCATCCTGCATTTCACAGAAGCCTTTCACTGTGACTTCGATTTTAATTTCAAATAAGCTTTCTGTGTGAGACTTGAATTGATATAAAAATACACAGATATTGAATCTGAAAAGTTCAGCTACTTCAGTTGACAAAATAAAGGCTCATGTATGAAACATATGGATCGCTCTAGTTCAAGATGAATGAAAAGATGGTAAATGCTGTGGGGTTGGTTTCTATTGAAGACAATGTAAAGTGAAACCTATAGGAGCAGAAACGATGGCCTTGCTAAAACCTTTGTCATTAATTTATGTCTCAGTCTCACATCAAGAGTTGTTTCCTCAAGCAGCCTTGAGGAGCTGTCTCTGCTCTGAGGCTCCCGGGCGCTGCAGGGCTCTCGCCCAGCACCAAATCCCACCACAACTCCAAAGAGGAAGAGTTACAGGGGAAGGAGCTCACTAAAGGAAGGCTGATGCTCAAAGTGCACTTGCTATTCCACCCCCTCAAAGTGCAAGGCGCACCTCTCACACCCTAGCCAGGCACCCACTGGAAACGGTTCCCACAAACAGGGCTGCTGTGGCCATTTGATTTAACTTTGACTTAATAAATATTTCATTGCACATTTTGAATAACAGGATCCCTTTATATGGAACTGACTCATCTGGAGTTAACTGTACAAACAAGTGAAGGAATAGAGAATAAACAAAGGCTCCATGCACCTTTAGCTCAGGCCAGCAAATATAAATAGACCAGTGTGTCACTCAGTAGCAGGTCAAAGACACGTGAAGATGCCCACCATTTTTCCCTACACTGGGCAGAGATTTGCATCAGCACAGAGGTGCATATTTACCAGGGTTAGGAGAGACCAGCCTGCCCGCTGCCGTGAGGCTCCTCATCCGGGGAACGGCCCCGCACAGCCACTTTTGCAGACTCAAAGAAAGTGCTGCATTTATTTCCAATGAATTAGGTGATGTGTTAACTCTGCCAGCATGGGAAGAGCCTGCCTGACCAGAAGAAAGAGGGGGCCAGTGGCACCCTATGCTTTGTCCAGGTGTGCTCTGGTCCTTCTGGGCTGGCCTGATGCTGGTGCTGGAGTTTTCACTATAGCAAGCACCTAGTCACTGCAGCCCAGGGCAAAAAATAATGAGATGGCCAAAGCAGGACTTGCACCCAGAGCTATGAGCCTAACCCCCTACTGATTTAAATCCTGGAATGACTACAGGTGGACTGGGGTAATGGCAAAAGAGGGCACCAGGGACACCCATGGCTGCCTAGGCAGGACACGCTCTGGTGGGCAGAGCCACGTGTCCTTCCCATGATCTCTTTTGCATTGCCAGAGTGGTTGACACCTCAGATAGATGAGCTCTGACTTTTGTAAAAGTCAAGACCCTAGAGACTATGTTTTTTCTGTTAGTTCACATTGTGTGCAATAATGCTTGATATGGTAGTTGGTGGAGAGACACCATCAAACTAAGTCCTGAAAATGAACCCCTGAGTATCTTCTGCCACCATCCATTAGTACTTGTTACTGGCCTCGTGGTAAACCGGTGATGATTTTGCAATGTCTTACACTGTTGTGCTGTTACCTCACATGCTGGTCAACAGCACACTTAAACAGAACTATTCTGTTGACTTTCAGCTTTTTAAATTCTGATAGAGACATTTGAGATATATATGAACGAGGAGGAATTTAGATATCAGCAAGGGTTTCTTAAGCTAACATTACAGTATAGCTTCACCTGAAAAACACCCCTCAGAAATTAGTACACCATTATGTGATATGAAACAAAAACAACACGTGGGATTATTTTGTCCTGCATAAAACAGTCTTAGAGCTAAATCCTGAGAAAGCTTGTGCCATACAAAACAAGGGTCTGTTCTTGAGAGGCAGCTGGTTAGCCACAGCCGTGTGCGGTGAATCACACAGCGCGGTTCAGGCGTGAGCTGTAAAGCTCTCCCCGTTTCATTGCTCCTAGAAACAACAGGCAACAAACTGAAAATGCGTTGATGCAACTCTTCTAAAACCGAGATGTTTTTTATATGGTTTGGCTGGATAAATACACTCATTGAAAGGTTATTGTCCAGATTGAATAGCCCCAGGCATTCTGCTTCAGTTTTGGTATGGGTCCATGCATCATCCTTGCAGGAAGCGTTGTCAACTTCACTAAACTGTGTACTACTGATATTTTCACCTTCTAAGACCGTAATAAGCTGCACACATGCCTAACCTTGAAGTGATAGCCCAAATCACATTTGAGGAGCAGTGTTCTGGAATAAAACCACAGATAAAATTGAAATATAAACTGATTAAAACAAATGGCACATAGCCTCGCTGCATGTGAGCAAGTCATAGTAATGTGATATTGTAACTAGTAATTGCACCCCTACCTTTTCAACAGGTGTGCCCAAACAGCATCCAGAATGTATATATATTTCCACTAAAATATACATACACTCAGGTATTTTCATCCATAATTTATCAGAAAGCTCTAACAAATGCTGAAGCTTCTCCTTGGTTCCTGTCTAAGGCTTAACATAACTTTGAAATGTGTTAGTTTGCCTCATTCTGCATCTGGGCAAACAACTGGAGTTGAGTCCTAACGCAAACAGGCATTTGGAGTGTTGTTGGCTCTGCAATGGCCTCAGTGGGTTTGTCTCTGCTGTTAATTAGAGGCAGCCCTGGGCCAGGCTCGCCGCTGGAGCCCCCCCAGCCCCACAGCATCATCGTTAGCTCATTACCGGGCTGTTTTGAAGGGCTCTGCGAGGGCTCCTCAGAGCTTCGGAGGTACCTGCTCCCACGAGGCAACGGGGATGGGACTGCACGAGCTCTGGCTCCCTTCCGCACCATCTCAGCACGCTCCGTAGGCCGGGCAGCCACACAGGACACACCACACTCATGCTTCAGGAAGAGTGGGCTCCCATACAACTACCACAGCTTTAGACCTGGGGAGGGAGCGGGGTCAGGCTGAGCCACGGCGGGTGCAGCCTGTCCCCTGCAGAGCAGGGTCTATGCAGGGAGGTCACAAACAGGTTTGTGCTCCTTGGCCTTGGGGCCACCAACTCACCCTATGCCTTATTTTATTTAAGAGCGTGCATATAGGTGCAGTACTGTGCCCCCGTTCATTGGCTGCCTATGACAATTGTGCCACCCTGAAAAAGGAGGGGAGAAGAGAGAGGACCCCTCAAACAATAATTACTTTAAATAAAATAGCCCAAAGCCACTCAATTGCATTTTCTGTCCATGTCAAAAAAAATAGTTGGTTTTGAAAAACCATCTCTGCGTGTTTCTTGCTGCAAGCGGGGTGGTGACCATGCCTACCAGAAAGCAAGATCAAGGATCCTGCAGAGTTCACCCCAGTGTGAGATAAAATCACAAATGGTGACCAGGGAGAATACTCCACTTTTCTCAGAGGTGTTGGAGGCTGTCCCCAGCTAAAGACAGGATACGGGGAAGTCCTAATGGTGTTAATTGATCTCATGTGGCTGATGCATCCTACTGCTGTGCTCAGCTTTTGCTCTGGTTGCGATCACAAATGAATTTTACCTCAGGTTAGCTTGTCAGAGACTGCTGTCTTCTCCTCTCTCTCTGGTATGGAATGATCTATTTCTTAAGGCAATATGCAATTAAATTCCTTAACTTTCTTGAGACACAAGAAATCGCCACTGTTCAATATGTTTATTTAAAGTGTGTTTTTTAAAGAGACCATGAATATCTGTGCATTGATGCCAAGAATGGATATTCCAAATGAGCAAATATTTTCATTTTGAAAGACATGAATTATCAGTGGCAATGAAGGGGGAAATGTGCATAAGTCACAGAACATGAATGTATCATATGCATATAGAGTGGCTGGTATATTTGATGTAGGTGTCCCAGATGTAAGGTACATTTCATGTACACATTCATTCAAGCACTAATGTCTCAACAGAATTCAGGGGTACGTGCCAAAGAAGAGAGCATAGGAGGAATGAGGAGGCTGCGTAATTGGGTAAGCAACAGATCGGAGAAAAAAGGCAGAAGTAAGGAAAGTGTAAGATGAGACTTTTCTACCACAGATGTATTTATTGATAAAGCACTGAAAGAAATGAATCTGTAAGATCTTCATGTTGGGTTTATATGAATAAGCCAGAATAAATCCATCTAGAAAAACTTTATTGCCACTAAAACGTGATGAAAGAAGGATTAACCTTGAGGAAACAAAAAGCAGAGATGAATGGCTGATTGCCCAAACCTAAAAGGAGACTTCCTGCCCACTGCCGCATGTACACTTGTGTGATGCCTTAAAATGTTTTTGTTGGAGGGAAAAAAACAATTTTAGAGCCAAGTAATTGCCACTCTTTTATTGAATAGTAGTTAATAAGACATCCGGGGAGAATTGGGTTGATTTAAATACTTTATTCTAAAGGGTATTCAGCAATCATGTTCTGACTAAATGGATAATCAAATAAGTCACACTCTCCATTTAAGAATGTGGTCATTGTTAATGGACCTAATATCTGAGAGCACAGTTTTGTCCCTGAGTCCAGACACAGGCACAGTTACTAGCACAGTCCCTTTGGGGGCCAAACGGAACCTGGCAGACTGGAAACCGAGGACGGCCACGCGGATGTCGGCAGCGCGTAAAGAGGTCCCACCCACGTGATGGCAGTTACCGCTTTCGTGGCCTGGTGCGTGTAATGGCTGGTTAGGACAGTAGCAGGCTTGACCTTGAAGCAACAGTGAGCCATACAAAAGATAAATGGTGGTGTATAGAGGTGCTAGGGAGGAAAAACTACTGGCTGAAATGGCCTGGCATCGCAGACATTGTATTAAATGGTAAAACTGAAAGCTTTTTGAATGTTAGCTAATCGCCACAATTTTACTGCTTAATCTCATTTAATTTTTTAGTTTAGAAATGGGAGTTTCCCTTCAGTATGTTTTGAACATACAGCCACAGCAGTAACTTGGTGAAGGCTGGGAACTGTATCTATTTGTCTTGTGAAGGCTGTTAAACCCTTGGCCCTAGAAGATCTAACTTTGTTGTATGTGAATAAAGTTCAGGAACTGGTTTAACAAAGCTTATTCCATACTCAACATTAGATTTAAAAGTAAGCAGATGATGTAGCAGCTTGGGTTAGCAAACTAAGAAGTCACAGTTCAGAATATGAATGCAGGAAAACAGGAATTTAACAACAAATTCTAAGTAGTTTATATTTTGAATAGGAATGGAAATCAATGGGATTTACAGATTGTAAACCCTTACGGAGTCTGACTGTAGGTACCGATAGCAATTTGGCATCAGGAAATGCAGAATGTGGTCAAAACAGGAGGATAAGTGGGAAACTGCACAAAAACCGACACATTTTAAAATCACAGATTCTATAGGAAATCAAATCTCTGTCCTTGAAGAAAGTGAGACAGATCTTTCAATCTGTTAAATCCTGGCAAGGGCAATTTGAATCAGTCGTGTCAGAACTATAGTCATCCTGTTGGAAGAACTCCAGAAAAGAGATTAGTGGTTGTTCAAGCAGGAAGTAATAAAAGCAATTCAGCCTCCTCCAGGGAAAGGTAATACCACAACAATGTGATGTTGCTGGGATAATGGAGCATTAGGCTGGTGAGTGAGTTGATGTCATTGATAAAAGATAGACTGGAAACCATGATTACTCCAGTGAAATAAGTTTCCCTCTAACAGAAAGGGCATAAATCATGCCATGTACCTGAAAAATAGTCTGACAGTATGTCCAAGAAGATAAAATGGCAAACATGCCTGTGTATAATGCAAACTTTTTAAAGATTGTATTGATAGTGATATTCCATCGCCTAGTATTTAGGTACCATCAGGTGCGAACCTCTAGGTCCCATCCGAAATCAATGGATTATGGACAACATTTCAAAACAACCTTCTAGTTTTGCCTGCACAACTGCAGAACAAAATGCTGAATCCTGACCCTTTGGCTCCCTCAGACATGGGTTTTGTTGTGCACCGACACCTCTAAGAGGTGAGGTCCCACAGCCCTCCCCCACACATAGCTATTAGTGATATGATTTCATAGTGTTGTACTTTGACGACTGGCTGTAGAATATGAGCAAGTAACCACCCAAGCCTGCAGCTGGACATGCCACTTAAAGGTATTATTTCAAACAAATGCATTATACATTTTTAAATTATCCTTCCTAAAAGAAACTGAGCCAGTGGGATAAGAAGATAAATACAAACTATGAGGAAAAGCACTGATGGCAATTTGGCAACCTTCGGAGTACTGGAGAGACTGATGATAATGAATGGGAACTGTTTTTCCAAGCACTGAATACAGCTACTGTGATTCAGATTTGGAAGCTGTATAAAGATCTAAGAAGAGTAGGGGAAAAAAAAAAAAAAAAAAAAAAAGAGTTATTTAGACTCTAGTTGTGAGCGGATCCCACATAACCCCAAGGGGTCAAGGTTTCTTGCTATGATAACACAGCTGACTGCTTAACTGGAATGTTTTCACAGCAATATATAAAACGATTTCTAGGAAGACAGACCTGCAGCTGAACCTGTTATTGTTCTTTAGGGGCTGGCTGGGTCCAGACCATGTTTTATGGGCAAAGGTGCTTCTCATGGCTCTAACTTCAAAGTGTACATGTTAGCGTAGACATCCTTTACTCCACGACTGGCATTCTCTGCTTTGGAAACTAAACACATCTGGACTCTGCAGTGGCAAAGGATCCCTGAACTCCCTTATTGATCCAAAAGAGTCTCTTTCCAATTTCATGGGTGCTACATTACCAAGTGTGGAAAACATATGGGCAAAGAACTCGTTAATGTAAGAAAGACATCTTTCTTTCCCCAAGAGACTGAAAGAGAGAGAGAGATTTCACAGAACTACTAATATTTGAACAGAGAAAAAAGTATGAAGGAAAATCAAATATGATTGCCAAGATATGAAAAAGTTAGGGAGAGTGCAGCAACGTATTGAGTTGTGCCAAGAGAGGAGATCATGGGGAGACTTTGGAAAGATGATAGAGATGCTGGAAGGTCTGTACTTGGAACTGTGTCTCAGAGAAGGGAGAGAGGCAGGCTGAGACACGAGTCTGAACAGAGAGAGGCAAAAAGCTAAGTGTTAGATATGGAAGGTGTGAGGCTGGAAGCTCAGACTGACTCCAAGTAACTAAATATAAACTAAGTAGGCACAGGAAGAAAACAGAGCTGAAGTCCAGGAGAAAGGCGGACGATGGCAAAGGAGGAGATCTTAAAGAGGGGTCAGACAAAGACTCATAGTATGGGATAACACGAAAAAATAAGTTGGCTGCTGTGCTGAAAGCAGAAGAGACATTGACTTGGATGACACACTATTTCCTCCCCCCAAAATGCAGTAAGAGCTCTGTGCAGAGAGGTTTCAAAAGGGAGGCTAAATCAATCCAAATGGAAGCAAGGAAAGAGGCGGGCAGAGTTGCTCTGTGCAGCAGGATGGGTAATTTCGTAGAAATATAAAGGTAAGAATAAAAAGGGGAGATACATGGAGCAGGCTGGGAACTGCTCTTTTGGAACAGAGGAATTAGATACCAAAATAGTATTTATACCTTGGTATTTCTATTGCATAAATATACAATGAGAATATACAATATGAGTTTATATGATAAGAACAGCAAAAGACATTTTAAAATGAGATAACCGATACTTTTCTGAATTATTTACTTAATAACAGTTTCTGCATTTTGCAAGTATGAAGGCTGCAATATAATTAAATGGGTGTATAAACTGAGTAGATATCATGGTCAAACAGACATAACCTATTGCAGGGAAATGCAATTGAACTCGCCCCATATAATTAAGAACCAATGATGCGCTTGCTCGGCCCCTGCAGAGATGTGCTTTCGTTAGCCTGAGCTGGCTATTGATAGCTTCCCGTATTTCCAGCATCCCCTGGAGCATGAGGCAGCCTTTCCCGCATGTATGTATTCAGGACTCGTTGGTCAGATGTGGGCAAAGACTGCTGGGGCCAGCTGGGGTAACGATTTTTAACAGCTGAACTACAGAATCCAGGGTGATGATATAAAATGAATTCAGTTTGCGAATCCAATTAAAAATACTTTTTAGCATCATGAAAAAGCAATGCTTTTTACAGCTATTTTAGAAATACACTTACGCTAAGTTATTTTCTCACCAGAATGCAAAACAACGTTTAAGGGCTACAGTTCTGCACCATCAGCAGTTTACAAATAATGTAGAAATTGTGTAGATTTGACAGCTCAACCCCGGCCAAGAAAGAAATGAAGTGAATTTGAGTAAGTTCCTTCACAAAACTAGGAATAGGATCAGGTTTTTTATTTAACAGCACCAGGAGCTACCGAAGGTCTATAGCCAGAGAGATTCTCACAACTGAAGAAGCAGTTCATTGTTTAATAATTTTAGGCTGCCCATTTACACTGGCTCGCAGCCACAAGTTTGAAAGTAAATGAGTGCAGCTTTTTGTGGGAGTGCAGAAGTAGCTCCCAGTGACTGTGTGATTACTGGTTTTTAGCATTCATCTGATAAACACGACCAGATACTCTAACCTAGCATGTTAATGTTATAAAAATGTGATGAAATAAGCCTTTAGTAGGCCACCAGTGTAATTATTTTTCTGTTGTTATAGTACCTGATGTTGCATATCTTTCATGTTTTCAACATGCCACTGGAAAGAAAATAAATCAACAACCTTTAAAATAAGGTCTTTCAAAATTGTTCTGAAATATCTCATTTCCTAAATTCTATAGGAATGAGTACAAATTTATCATCCAAGTCCATAGATAACCTTGGCAATCTCAATTTACATG
This sequence comes from Podiceps cristatus, assembly GCA_000699545.1. Classification (NCBI taxonomy): domain Eukaryota; kingdom Metazoa; phylum Chordata; class Aves; order Podicipediformes; family Podicipedidae; genus Podiceps; species Podiceps cristatus. Next base: position 14,126 of record KL289415.1, on the reverse strand, counting down.
TCTTTCTCTTCAAGCGTAAGGGTTTCGGGATGAGAGATTCCCCAGAAACAATATATATCTTATCTTCAGATAGTGTGAGCGATATACACTGGCATTGACCTGCTTTTCCTGAGGTGAAGGAGTGACTACTTCACTTAGGCAGAAAAGATAGAATAACTGAAGTAGGGCTCTGCACTTTTCAGTGTTGGGACTAATTAGATGATTAAAGTACATCCAAAAAGATCCAGGTACTAGCTGTGGTATTTAATTCACCATCTTTATTCATCTGATGAGATTTCTGGCTCTTGCTGCCTGACAGCACGGCCACAGCTGATGTCCACAGGGCATTGGGTAGGTGGAAGACCCACATAGATGCAGTTCCTCATCTTCATTATGTCTCCTCTTCTTCCAGATGTCTTTTTAATGTTGGCCTTTCCATAATCACTCAAAATCTTGTATTATACCTCAATACTGTCCAGGTCTTTTTTGCTGCGTCTTCACAGTCCCTATCAACCTTGACAGCTTTGACCCAGTACTTACCCTACAAGACCCAAACTGCTTCCAGCCAGGGGATACAGAAAATGTTTGACAAAGTGTTGCCAAGCATTTGGTGGCTGGAAAACTGTAAGGACCCATAGGAAAGCTTGAGGAGCGTGACACTTCTTTGGAGGCTTGTTGCATGGGTTATGCGCTAATTCTGAAAACTGAAGTAGTCAATCCCCTGATATTTATTTTTTCATGTAGCTGTCTAAGAAGAGAACTTGAAGTTAGCAGCAGGACTTACTGTACTTTTGAGCATTTTCCGAGTGTATTGTGCCCTCCCGTGCCCAGCAGCCACTGGGGAGTTTTGCCTCTGGGAGGCCTGGAGATGGAAGCAGAGCAGATGGAAGGGCTGCTGTCAGTTTTGTTGGGCTTGGTGAAAACGGCGCTGGCAGCTCAACCATTGGAAGGTGGAAGCTCAACCCTTGATTTGCCTGATTTCAGCCCTGCTCTTTTTCCAGTGTGCTGCAGAAAATGTCAAATGATGAGAAAATCTCAGCGAGTCTGCCTGCCCCAAGCAGCCACCCTGCGTGGTTCAGACCAGTCTTGGCCATCCCCCAATGCAGGGCTTGAGCCCAGTCACCGACAAATGAACCTCTTCTGCCGTGTAGGTGCAAGACACGTGTTTCTTTTGAACCTCTTCTGCCGTGAAGGTGTAAGACACATGTTTCTTTTGAAGGGAAGTGCTGTGAAGTGAGACATTCACAGTTTCTCAGAAAGGACAGTAATCAAACCAGGTGACCCCGAATTTAGTAAACTAAGATAATGCCCAGTTGTTTTAAGAGGGTTGTGTTACGGAGATAATAGACTTGTATGAGATATGTGTTGCTTTAAAAAAGAGAGGAATTTGGGAGCCTCTAGAAAAGTAGAGCTGCAAATAAAACTGTATTTCTCCCATCTGTAGTGAGCTGATAAAAACTGCAAAACCCACAGTTATTTCACTTTCCTACCTGTTTACTGCCTGTTAAAGGCACTTGCCAGCCACCTTGACAAGCATTATGCCAATGAGAACGAGGGGTCTGTGGGACGTAAAGGGTGCACAAGCAGTACCTAAATATCTCCTTCCAAACTGGGGACAATATTCCTCCTACTCCACTCATTTAATCCATGATAGGGGCAACCCAGGGAGAGATAAATATATGCAAATGGATCCTTGAATTCATTTGCATTTCCTCATCCTTTTTTCTCTATAGGGAATATATATTTATATATGGAATATATATGTATATATGCAATATCAAACATATTGCTATCTAAATTATTTCCTTTGGCTGGCAGAGGGTGAGTGTGACAATTGCTTTAAATCCTGATGTAGACACCCAAGCCTCCCTCATATTTGGACAGGATTTTTTGGGCACCTAATACAGTCAGTTCTGACTCTGGCTCCTGGCATCTAAGCACTGTAGTGCTGCGTGCCACGGTGTCCCAAGGCCTACATCGAATGTTTGTCCTATTCTGGCTTTGTTAAGTGGAAGGCTAAGACTAGGTCAGCCTGGTGAGATAAGGGAATACCTAGTTATAAATCTCACTAGCATTTAGGGGTTACAGAGATGGCAAAGAAGCTCATTTATGTAATACAGCCTAGACAATTCAATATGCTCCAAGGGGAGATATTTGCTGGAGAGGCTGCCAAAAATACATGCTTAAAAAATTTAGTAGCTTTGGGGGATAAAAATTGGTCTTGAGCAGCTATAAGGATGATTAGCTCCTTAAATCTCTTCTGTGAATCCTATTAAATTCAACTTCCACAGCCTGAAGATCTTCTGTCCTCTCCCCCCGCTCAAGCTCCCTAGATAAAGGGAATGTGTTGTGCTGGACTAAATATTCCTCTGATAGAATGCTTCTCTCATTAGAAAAGCTGGAAAAACACTCATCAGATCCCTGAATTACATGGGCTTCAGTTCTATGTGCAGACACCTTTCTTGACCTGTCTCTGAGCCAGTGTTGTCTCCCCTTTACTGACCTGCAGAGCTGTTCATACATACTTGATGGCTGTTGACCATCCTCCACAACTTCAGAAGCAACTAAGGAGAATGTTCAGAACCAGCTCTCTTTCCAGATATTTCTTTGTTGTTGTCCCTTTGTGTGGAAACAAAGAAAACTAGAGCCTGAAGTTATTCTCTTTTTTTTTGGACTTAAAAATATTGCAATACTGTACAATGGTGCAGATGGTGAGAGACAAGGCCTGTTGCTGAGAATATCGGTTCCCTTGCATAAAAGCTGTGAATTCGCTGTGACCTTATCATCCTGTCTATGTTTAGCTGAGCTACCTGGACCCCAAGAGAGCCTGGTGTCCAGACTGCCTCCAAGATGCCCCTGTGTACACTCAGCTTGTCCTTGTAGGCAACCTGAAATCAGACAGGCACTTTCTCCCCATCCTTGTACAGTCCAGAACACACAGTGCATATTAACCCTCTGACTTCCCATCAGTCTGCACCTGCAGAGACTTTCCACATTCATTTTGGTAAAAAAGAATAGACACGTAAGAGTTTAGGGCCTAGATTTTAAGAGGCACTGAAATGCTTAGCAATGCACATCGATAGCTATATATGGCCCAGGCCACATCTAAGATGACAAGGAGGGGTGGGACAGGAAGGTGGTGAACAGCACCTGGATAAGGGCCTTGTGGAGTTGAAAAAGCAAACATCTAAAAAACGACAGACACTTCAGAGGAAAAAAAAAAAAAATCTCTGGTTTTAAAGTGGGACAGGCACTTTGAAAAAAACCCTCTCTTTTGAATGTAGCTATAATTTGTTTGAATGGTTGTCAGTTGTATTACTAAGACCCGATATTTATTGGGAGCATTTCTCACAAATAAACAGTCATGCAAAACCACACAGTTTATCTAATTGCTCCCTTAATGAGCATCTGGTCACAATTCATTTTGAATTTTAATCCTAATTGTGGCCATTTTTTTTTCCATCCTTGAATCAAGCATACTTCCGCAAGCCCCGCACTTGCAGTGTCTGAACCCAAGCACCACGCGCTGTTTGAGCGCCAGCCAAGCCCAGATCAGTCTGATGACTGTTTCAATCTCATACTGACCAACATGTCCAAAAGGTTCAAAAAAGAGTAAAGGTTGGGAGAGGGTGGTCGTGTCTGCTAGTGATGCAAACCTGCGGCCTCACAGGGACGCTGTGATTTCATCACTGCATCTGACTCTAAAATATGCCAATGAGTATGTGGAGTCGTGGAGAATCTACAGTGTGTCCTTGGCAGATAAGGGAATGGGTTTTATTACGAGGAAAGCGTCTGGATTTGCCTCATGATACGTGCATGGATAATCCATTTCTTATGGAATTGGTCACTTGCATTTTAAGACACTGAAATAATTACTGAGTGCCAGATGTGACAAAAAAAATGTAATCATCCTGATTTTGACCCCATTTTTAATCTTGTGCTAGCTTTTTAATAAATATACACTTACAACTGATGCCAAACAATAAGGTGGGTTGTTTTTTTTTTTATACCATCATGACAGAATGAGTACATATTGTACCTCCAAATCTCGTAACAGCAATATGGGGTCTGATGAATAAATAAATATAACGTAAGCTCTGTATTAAAGGGTTATCTCCTTTTAAGTCTCCCCCTCTGACCTATTATCTGTAAATGACTCGTACGTTCCTACTGCAAAGCAAAGACTAGATTATATTAATTAGTTTATAGTACATCTGATTTAATTAATATTTAAAAGAGATCCAAATTTTGTATTTTCTGAGCGCACAAGAGGTCATCACTTGTATTTCCGTATCTAAAACTGTGAAGTTTTGAACTAACTTGACACAACTTATTTTCCTACCAAAAAAGCAGGGAAGGCTGCTGGAGGATGGTCTCCTTTGTGAATAAAACCAACACCGACTTTCCCAAGTTTGAATTTGCACAGGTGAACTTGCTGACACGTAAGCCAACACAAGAGTTCAAGTAACCTATCCAAAGGCAATTCATTAGAACTCTAAGCACCCATAGAACCAGTGGGTCCTTCATTTTACCACCAGACACACCTTTTGTCAAATTCCTCCACTATGTCTGGTACCAAATACAGGATATCTGCTGTATTTCCTACTGGTGAGCTCTCAGATGTGAGCATTGGGCATGTTTGTAATTAACTATAGTTTTTCTATTTTTTTCTCTTCTAGTTTTCTTTGTTCTACACTCATTTTTCCAACATTAAAGCAATATGCTGTTCAGCAGCTCATTACTACAGCTTTAAGTTGGTAACATTTACAGGTACAAACAATGCAAAGCAACAGGACATGTGCCATCCTCCCAGAATTCTGCTTGAAGGATGTTCTATGGCAATTTTATCTGAAACAAACAAGCAAAAGTGCTTAAACTATTTAAATCCAAATACTGGGGTTTTTTGTTGTGTTGGTTTTTTTATTGCGGGGGGGGGTTGGGTATTTCTAAATTACATTTCCTATAGTGTTTTGGCTTAGCCATAGTACCGTGCTTAAACTATTTAAATCCAAATACTGGGGTTTTTTGTTGTGTTGGTTTTTTTATTGCGGGGGGGGGTGTGTGTGTGTGGGTATTTCTAAATTACATTTCCTGTAGTGTTTTGGCTTAGTCATAGTACCAGGATGCTCATGGCATCCCTGTACAGAGAAAGGATAAATTAATGCATTTTTATCTTAAATGACAAATAAGCCAGAAAATCTGTTTTAAAACTAAATTACTAATGTTGGAAAGACATGGAATAAAAAGATACTACGTGGTAAAATTAAACTTTTCTGTTCAAACTTACTTTGCCCTTTCAAAACACGGATTATAATAATCATTGACAATGTGACCAGAGATTATTTCCTCCACCAAAACTGTCTCAACAAGCATCTGGAGGGAGTAGCATCACGGAGCTACTCTGGGGATGGCTTGGCACTGTTTAATAGGGAATCCTGCTCACAGGACCTCAACAAGTTGCACCCGCCTGGTGCTGTTTCCCTTGCCCAGGCACTCCCCGTCTCCCAGCAGCTCTCAGTGGTACTTCTCCCCTGTCCTCCTTTGCCCTGTCTCGGCTCAGCACACCGAACCTGGCGGGTACCAACTCAGGCTGCTCTAGTACCGTGACAGGACACCAAAGTGAGGAGAAGGGTTTCCTAACGTTGGGCAAAAGAAGTCATTTCAAGGGAAGTTTGGCTTGCCACCGGTAAGTCTGGGCCAACATACATGCTCTGTATGTTGCTCATGCAACTCAAGCTTGCTTACGAACAGCAAGAGCGTGAAGCATGTTTGCATGTGAGGACGACACATGGGATCGGGAGCTCTGAGGTCAAAGCTGTACTAGTAAATTAAACAGCCTCAGGGCACTGACCCTCACCTGTCTGTACTCTTAGGTGGTGGCACAGTTTTGACCTGGGCCAACAAGCACTCTGACAAAGAGTTCACTGGCACCATTTGGACATTAGCCCAGCCAGGGACCTTTCCCAGCAGGCAGTGGCAATGAGGCCCCCCTGCTGTAAAGGAGAAAGAGAGTATGATGAAGCTATGGGCAATGCCAGGCCAGATGGTCTCTATACCACAGATCAGGCACATTTACATTTTTTCACCTGAAAATACCCTGAGCGTCTCAGTCATGCTCATTGCATCCCGACTCATCACCCCTTTAACCTGTAAAACAGCAGCAGTCTTTACTCACTCGAGCAGTCAGTTTGCCTGAGTTTGAGCCAACATTACAGAAGTAACAGTGCAAAACTATCATCTCCTTGTCAAATAAGTTCCCATCTAAAGTTCTTGGGTTTCCTAAACAGGAAAATTATCATCTTAGGAATTCACTAAAGGCTATATTCTGGGCATTTGGGCATGGAAAATGTCAAGCCGTATGCCTGAAAAAGAACTAGTTTGGAAAAACTAAATGCAAGTGGAAAAAAAAAATTCCTAATGCAAAGTATGAGGTGACATTGATAATAAAGTCACTCCATCAGCGACACCTGTAAAAAGCTCCTTTGCATAAGGAGCAGTAATGCTGAGAGATTAGATTTACTTTTATTAGTTCCACCAGCGGAGCAGTAAGAGAGCTCATCAGCTTCAGCGGTGTTTAACCTGTGGTGTGATCAGACCGTCTGTTCTCTCCAGCAGACTGCTAGCTAGTCATTTCTGTCTGGGATACATCAAAGCCTTAAGCATTTTTCAGTGGTTTTACCTTCGCTTTGGGCAGGCAGGAAACATCGCGTTCCTCCCCAGTATCTCTCCTACAGGTCAGCTCACCAGGCGCGGCCTTTGGAAAGCTGCAGGAAAAGCACGTGGGCTGCCCCATCAGGTGTGCACAGCTGGGGTTAGCAGCTGAAAAATCGGTGTAGAGCTCAAAAAAGACTGCTGCCAGACTGCTAGCTTGTTGGGAGTTTTTATTTATTTATTTCTATTTTTTATTACCTAATGGTGCCTTTTTCTGGTCTGGGCTTTTTGCTTGCTTTATATATGGCATTAAAATTCTCATTTGCTATGCAGTCATTACTGGCAATTCCATCTTTTATACTTTACTGATGTCAGGTTTCTACAGCTGCGACATTTTGCAGAGATTACTGGGTCTGTCAGAAAGTATCACTTAACATCATGATGGTGTCACCGCTGACGTCTGAAACCTCTCCTCATGCGTTTAAAAGCCTTTAATGCAGTTGGACTTTACTGGACACACAATTTTCAGCTTCTGATTGCAAACAGAAACTGGATGGGAAAAAGAACATTTGATCTTACTCGTCAGCGTGCGGCCCTACTCTATGGCTGCTTTAGGGGCGGTTGCGTGGTGTGATGGGGGTCTCCGGGCACCGCTCCTCCTGCTGCCAGAGCCCAGGCCAGGGGCAGCCCAGCCACGGCCAGAAGCGACCCCCAGCATCTGCTTCCCAGGGGGTCCGTCCTCGCTCCCCCAGCCGGCAGGTTGCTCAGCCAGACGCTGGGCAGAGCAGCAGTGCCTTTTGCACTCCTTTCTGATGTGCACTCCGTCTGTCCTCTGATCTTTTATTTGTTTGGTTTGTGTTTCTACTGTGTTAATGGAGTATCTCACCAGTACTTGGGTTCTGTAGCTTGGAGCACCTGCTTCTTTATAGAAGACAATTTAAATCCCAGTAAGGGGATGCAGCTTCATTCTCAGTGTTAACTCCAGAGAGCAATAACCCTGTGGCATTCTGGAATCTGCTTATTTACCCACCTGTGCATTTGACTTTTCATGTCTTTTTTGTTTATTTTTAATGCAATTTCAGTGACTGCAGTCTGGAACATATCAGTTATCTGGAGGTCACTGGAAAATAAGTAAATATGCACATAAAATATTGATTAATCATTTTTCCTATGGTATTTAAAGGCTAAGCAGGAAATTAAGAGCTTGATCCAGCAAGCTTCACCATATAGGTATTTTCATTGACTTCAACAGCGATGGCAGCCGTTGTGTGTGAGGGTTTTTTCAATCTTCGTGTGTGACAGTGACATGAAAGTGATTTAGAAATTAAAAAGTTCTCCAAGAATGTCTGAATTTCAGTTCTTAGCAGTTTACTTTAGGGAAACATAACAGTTTTAGTTGTGATGCATTTCAGGAAAGCCACATTCACCTTGTTAGCACTTAAAATAAGCTGTTGATGTTTAGTGAATACAGACATGTAATAGTTGAGTCAAAATGCAAGTGTTGCACACCATATTTACAAATACTCCACAGTACAAAAATGTTTAATCTTTTTTACGAGGCATAGTAGTTTGATCCGCCCCCCCCCCGCCCCCAAACAAGAGATGAGGTTTTACCTTGGAAGATCCATGGAAACTTTTGTTGGGGATTCAAAATTTCACGGCCAAGAACAGGAAAGTTTTGTAGCTGTTACAAGAGGAGTGGAATTAACTACTAACTCCTCCACACAGTCTTTTTCCATTTCAACATCAGTCCCAAGGAGCTGTCTAAAAACACATTTATAATGAAACTCTAGGGACTGCTGCATAACCCTGTGCTGTTCAGAGAAAGGTTCTTCAGCCTGATTTTTCAGGGCTCCAGTGCATCTGACTAATATACATTGAATTCCCAGAAATCTTCTTGCAACTCTTGGTTACTCCATCAAGACACTCATTCGACTTTATATGCAAACTATTTCCTGCAAAACTTGATAGATTTTTTAGAAGACTTAATGAAATACAGTCCAATGCGGTGCATATTTTCAGGGGCCCACGGGGAACATGTCTAGGGGATGGTTTCTGTCCGTTTGATCTGCTTCTGTATTCTGGATCCTGAAGCCGCTGACCAACAATCAATCCTGTATGCACTTGAGAAAACATTGTTTCTTGCAGCCCCAGAGCTAAAAGTTTTCTTCTATTTTTCTCCTGCAAGTGACTGAGAGTGACTCCAGCACTGCGCAAAGCAATATTCAGAATAGAACTTGGCAATTAAATGCTTCTGCTAATTAGGTACATACACTATGGCCTTTAGCATGGGGTCTGACACTCATAGGCAACCCCAGAACAGAACACTAGGATAAATATAAGGAGAAAGAAATATACTGGGGGTAAATGCTGAAGAGGGCGGAGATAAGAAGAGGGAAGAAAGGCAAGGTGGAAGAGCCAGGGATTACGGAGGCAATCATGATGCCTGGCCCTTCAAGGGAGGCACTGCTAAAAAACTGTATATTTCATTAGATTTCAATTTTATTTTACTTAACAGAGTTGTTGAGTCTACAGGAAAACTACCTGATCTTGTAGAGGAAGACAGAGTTAAAGACAAGCTAAAGACTGCATTCTGCAATTTTCTCAATTATAAAACAGTATTTTACTGAAAATACTGAAGTAGGAAAAGCTGCCATTTCCCAGCAAAAGTAGGGCTAGAAGTGAGATGAATTGCTCCTCCCTTTAAATATTTTTTTTAATGATTGAAAATATAATAATCTGATAATGAATATATAACTGAAGACTTAGAATGAACCTGATCCTAACACTTTATCTGGAGGGCCCAGGGGAAGGAATACTGTGCTTTTCAATAGAAGTGGTACTTCTAATCCAAAATAAACACCAGCACACTGCAGCCATCTACACAGCAGTTTTAATCAATAGAGTCTTCAGCTGAAAGGTATTGGACCTGATTTTGCATATTAATTCTCTGGTTTTAACATAATTTGCATGATCATGCTCCTTTCTTACAGGGTCAGACATTTCATCTTTATTTATAATCTCTACTTCCTAGCTTTATCTGCTGTTAACAGCCGTAAGAGTTAAATGAGAGGTGGAGTGAGGTCTTTTCTCTATTACCTTCCCTTTCAAACAGCTGCTTGTCAGCACTGTTGTGTATCTAATATTGTTATGTGGATATGATTGGACTCTGAAATTGACACACGAGATAAGATTTATCTTAGAAAATGAGGATATTTGCCATGCAGATTTCCCCATCTGAGCTATTCATCTACTCTGCATCTAGTCAATGGAGAAAAACAAGCACTTCTGTTCATCTCACCCTAATATAGACATCTAAAATAAGTCAAAGAATTACATCCTAAAATTGCTTAGTTTTCTCTGTTCACCACAAATGGAGATTCGCATGAGTGGTGCAGTTGTAGACGTTTATACTGTAGACATAGGAAGGTAGGTGAGATGACTCTGGGTGCTGCCTTGGCATTTTCAGCAGTTCTCTCCGTTTTGTAATTGTTAGGTCATGCTCCGGCTGAGCAGGTCCCAGGCAGGGCAATAAATGAAGTAACCACTGCCTACGTTGCAGTATCTTCTTACGGAAAGCAGCACGTGTTCCCATTACCATTGGGTTAATGCAGAGCACAATAATCCAGGCACAATAATCCTTTCCAGCTTCAGAATACAATATTGCTATGGTCTGGATAACCTAAAAAAGATAGTGAAGATATCCGGGACTCAGTTTTTGCTATTGCTTGAGGCTTTTGCTACAGGAAAATGGTGTAGTTGAGATTTAGACATCAATAGACAATCAACCACAGGGCTGAAGGAGCTTTAAAGAGATCACCTAGTGCAGCCAAATTCCTGAGGCAAGATTATCTTTCGTGAGATTATTCTTGCTTTTACAAAGCTCCCAAGTTGGAGACTTCAAACTACTAATATCTAAGCTGATGCTTCCTTGTAATTTACAGACATTACTTTTTTTCTTCCATACTATGGGCTTGAACAACGGGTGAAGCTCCTTCTCTTCTACCTTTTACTTAATAGGCTGCTGTCATGTCACCACCTCGTCCCCCATTCTCTAGGCTAAACAATCTTGTTTTGTCTGATTTTCCCTTATGGCAGAGTGACTCTTCTCAGCATGTCTCAGTACTGTGCAACTGCTCCACATCCATTTGCTGTCACATCCAGAACTGGACATGGCACTGTAACAAGGCCTTGCCAGTCCCAAGTAGGGTAGAAGGACCAGCTCATGCATTCTGCAGCTTCACGCTGCTGTTTATAAGCCCCAGACTGATGCTTGATATTCTTGCAGCAATATGATGCTGTTTGCCTGTGCTTCGGAATCATCTCGGATAACCCACAGATCCTTTCTTACAGTACACTACTTTTTCAGATTGAATCTCCAGTTGTCAAGAATCCATTTTGAACTAAAACCTGTCATCTGGCAAGCTCGCTCCCTTCCATCTAGACCATCTTTGAATTTAGTAAACTGTGTAGTCTCTTCTATCACTCCTCTCAACAACGCAAATATTGAAGAATACGATGCCAGGACAGGCCCTTGGCAAACATCTCTGAACACACCTCTCCATTTTGACTCTAAGTCAGTGCTAATTACCCTGAACATGCTTTTCCAACTGGTTTTGTAGCCAGGCAATAGCACTTTTATCTAAACCATCTTCCTCAATTTGCTCAGAGTCTGTTATGAGAAACCTTAAAAAATTCCTAGTATTTGACATCTACTGCCTTATATCTGTCCACAAGATTGGTTAGGCTGTTGCATGAGGAGATTAAACTGGTGTGATACAATTTGGTCTTGAGGTATCCGCAGAGAAGCAGAGAGGTAGGTTAACAAAAGGACTTAAGTGCCACCAAACTGTCATTTCAGATATCTAAGACCCATATTCTCAAAACTCATAGCTTTTAATAATATAAATTCCCAGGTTTTTATGTTTCTTCTAGGAAGCGTGTATTTTCCCAGATGCAGTCTACACCCCAGTAACATTTCGTTCTTAAATCCCAGCAGGATTAAGAGTTTCTAACTGAAGCAATGTGGAAAATAAATGAAGATTTAATGGGAGAGATATAAAGAAGAAAATATGTCATTCATCTGGGACAGAGACCTTCAAGTTCTGGTTGCTGTTCCGAATGGTTTCTGTATTTTCCATTACAATGTCACTGGATGAAAAAAAACAGATATTAGGCTGAACCTAAATTTCTCTTTATAAACTATCCTTTTAACAGAGGAACTGTGTGTACTGCAGTGTAATGATGCAGCATTAATTGTAAACTGTAATTGTTGGGGGTTTTTTCCCCCCTGAGGTATAGCATCTGCTAAATACAAAAAGCACCAAACTACCAAGAAACAAATACTAACCTCACTGGAGCTGTAATTTTATAGCCTTGTTGGCATTAAATGAATGTTACATGGAGAATACTGTATTTGTCTTAGAATTTTTATTTCTGTTGTGTTTATTGGCTTTGGTCTGTCACAGTTTACTGTTAATCAAGAAGAAAAGCATGCAAGCACCAACGTGTAACCAGAAAATCAGGTAGTGGTGGAGCAAATCTCAGACACTAATTCAGCATGCTTTATGTACCAAATAGACTGGATCATCTAAAACTAGGCTGTTTCCCTGTGTTTTACTCTATGAAAAATCTCAGTTATGAGTTAGTACTGCACTAATCCTACAGCACTGGAGACAAATTTTTCTTGTGGCTAAGTTTAATGGGTTATCATCGGAGCAGTTTATGTTGAATTTGAGACTTCTATAGTGACATCCTGTCTCATGCAGATCTTTAATAGAATGCAGCTTTTCCTTAATTCAAGCCATTTACAAAGTATTTTGACTCTGCCTTGCCTTCACAAAGTGTGCAACAATTTACCTCTAACACTTCAGTACTTCAAATTTGGCCAAGAGTTTCAGAGCTCTTTAAATGGTCACATGGACAGTGTGATGGAAACATGTCAAGTGTTTAAATGTATACATGTATAATGTTCAAGGGTTTACATGTATAAAAGCACCACTTACATCAAAAAGGATTAAAAAGTTGAGAGGTAGATAAATAAGGCTGACATTGTCATACCTAGAGGCCCTGAAAAGATTTACCTTGCGGAAAGAAATTCCACCAGTTTAAAATGATAAATACTGACTTTTACTCTGAATCTTAAAGAGTGGGAGTAAGAAACCACCACGCTGAAAACTTGATGTGCCTATAATCCATCTCACCTAACTTTATGAGATCGTGTTAGTGATCTTCTATTCAAAAGATGAGATTCAGATAACTTTCATATTTAGCAAATACAATGTTAGCAGAAAGTAAAGATTTCTAGAAGGAACTTGAGACTGTAAGAGATCACATAGATTGACTCCCCTTTTGCTGAATGGAAGAAAATAGACAATTTATGTCTGCTTTGAAATGGTCCATATAGCATCCAGTCATGCCACCATATGCAGCAAATCACAAAACACTTCTTAACATATACATTCAGTGGATGATGAAAAGATTCAAGCATCATGTACTCTGAAAAAAAGGAAGGGGAAGATCAAGAACGTGACTAATTCCTAGGCACTTGAAATGTTGTCTCTGTGTATAAATATATTATTTTTCTGCTTGCTTCTGAAATGAATTGTGCAGTTTTTATTGTTTAGAGTTGTTTGTCATAACATATTCCAATCAGAAAAGAGGGTGCATTTCAGAGAAGGATTAAGTAATGCAACCTGTAGAAATATTGTAGTACCTATTGAATGCATTATAATACCTAAAAATAAATTAAAATCCTTAGTTCTGCAAATACTTATGGAGGTATCTAACCTATATAAAATCTTTGTTCCTTTTGAGAAATAAGGAATGCCTTTGATGTTTCATTATATTATCCATACACAGATGTGTACACATGCATATATTTATTTTTAAATGTCACTGTGTTAAGAAAAAAATTTTAAGTACTTTTATACTGAATGTACTGTATAAGCCCAGTCTTGAAATTGTGTGGAAAAGACTCATGCCCTGAATATATAGAGGCTGCAAAATTATTCCATTGTATTTTAAAAGTTGGAATTTTCTGCATAAAACCACATATGGGACAATATCCTGACTACAGAATCACAGTCCCCTGAAGTTGGAAAGGATTTATGGAACTCCTCTGGTCCAACCACTGTGCTCAAGCAGAGTCAGCTAGAGAAGGTGGCCCAGGGTCAAGTCCTGTCAATTTTAAATATCATCTCCAAGAATGGAGCCTCCACAGTCTCTCTGGACAACTTGTCCCAGTATTTGACCACTCTAGAGTAACAAAGGGGTTTTATATGCTTAAATGGAATTTCTTGTATTTTAATGTGTGCCCATTGCTTCTCATCATAACACTGGGCACCACTGAGAAGAGCCTGGCTTTGTCTTCCCTACTCACTCCCCATCAGGTATTCATGCACATTTGTGAGACCTCCTTGAGTCTTCTCTTCTCCAGGCTAAAACATCCCAGCCCTCAGAGCCAGAGTGACGGGGTTTAACCCCGAACGGTAACC
>KL289414.1:7231-19028 GCA_000699545.1 Podiceps cristatus | reverse complement strand
GGGGGGGGGGGGGAAACATAAGCACATTCTGTTTCACTGGGTAACGAAGAAATAAAAGAATTGTAGAAATGTGGGAGGAGGTGAAGTGAGTAGAGAGTGTGAAGTGAGGAATCATGAGAAAAGATTGATTATATAACAGCATTGAAGAAAATCAAAATGTCCTAAAGTCGCCCTTGTAGAGAACCGATACTAAATGTAGTTTTGTCTCGACATTGCTGCTGCACCACCATTTCCCGGCATTGAACATTCTACCTCGGAAAAACCATCGCCTCCACAGTCCAGAGGTAAACTACCTCATGCGCCTGAGCAGGGGCCAAAGGTGCAAAAAGAGCGGAAGGCGGCTTCTGGGGGGGCTGCACGTCTGGCAGGAGCCACACGTCTGGGCATGAGCAGAAGTCCCCTAGGAACAAAGAAGCACACCATCTCTGGTGTGGGACCATTTTCTCCGCCTCTCCTCCTCACTGCCTTGTGTCTCTCCCGGACCCCAGCCTCGATGAAGCTTGCAACGACTGAAGACCTTGGATAGAGTCAGCGAAACATCATTGGACTCGGAGGGGTGGTAGCTAGTTTCTTCTCTTCTTTTCCAACTTCCTCTGGTTTTTTCCCCTTATCCCTCTCCCCTTCCCCTCACCTTTCCCCACCTTTTCTTCTGTTTATTGAAAATAAAGTTAAAAGGTTGTTTGACCAGTTTTATCATCTTAATCTTGCCCTTGGGATCGTAACAAAACCCTCCCTATATTGGATCGGGACATCTCTGGATTAGCTAGTTTCTTCTCTTCTTTTCCAACTTCCTCTGGTTTTTTCCCCTTATCCCTCTCCCCTTCCCCTCACCTTTCCCCACCTTTTCTTCTGTTTATTGAAAATAAAGTTAAAAGGTTGTTTGACCAGTTTTATCATCTTAATCTTGCCCTTGGGATCGTAACAAAACCCTCCCTATATTGGATCGGGACATCTCTGGATTTTTTTTTTTTTTTTAATTGTTATTCAGTAGACATTTATAGAAAGAAAACCATCTCTCCATTGTATTTTTGGTATGTACTCACCCAGCAGCTGTCAGTGAAGTCATATTGAAAACCAGGATAACTTAAAGAACTCTCAATGACCTATAGAGGAAGGTCATGTTTCACAAAGCATGATAGCTGAAGCAATTTCAGTAACATTTTCAGAAATGACTACGTGTGACTATGGTTATTCCAAGGAGACTAAGGTATTTCAGTACCCATTAAAATTCTGAGGGAACTAGATGTCATTTTTACTTACTTTAGATAGAAAAAGGTTTTGCCTCTCACATTCACAGAACTTAAGCTCGGGTTTTGGATTAGAAACCATCTTGCAAGAACTGGGTGATGTTTTCAGAATTTATTTCAGATATGGAACTGGTAACATATCCAAAGTCTTTCTCCTTACGTTTCCATCTTGTTTACATTCATTTAATGTTTAATTATATTAACTTAATGTTTAAAGTTTGTATTCACTTAATGTAGGTATTCTGTGTAATATTTGTATCTGATTGGACATCTTTGTTAACATATCTTAAAATAATATTTAAATGTTTTGGTAGTTTTTCAGGATCCAATCTCAGGCCGCATTTTTCAGAATATTGTCAATAATTGGGTTCCCTTTTTCTAGTTCTAAGGAAACAGATGCAGCGGGTTGTGAGAGGAGCTGTAAGCTCAGTGCTGTTTACCAGGCAACTGTCACAGAGAACAGCTACAGCAAAGAGGACTAATAAGATGTAAGAGACAAGGTAATGGTTGACACAAACATCATAAAAATGAGAAGAATCTAAAGAGCTTGCCACCCGAGTTAAGGCTCGTAAATTACAAAGTTCCCAGCCTTAGAGGGCTGAACAAGAGCTGATCAACCCTGAAACTGTGCTTCGCAGACCCATGCTGTCGAGGCTTCAGACTACCAAATGAAGGTGCTCTTCAGCAAGCTGACACCGTTGCATGGACGATGTCAGGTCCTGAAAAGCGTTGGGCACATTGTGGCCTTTGGTATGGTTCAGTTTGAAGTGAAAATACGGAGAAGATGCAACTGTTTCAGACTCAAAAACTGAAACAAATAGTCTGTTTTACAGGTTTCAGTTATGTTTACCACAAGACTAAATATCTGCATTGCATCATCCTCCCTAAGATACTTTCAAGATATTTCGGGGACTACAACTAACAATGTCATTGCTATGACATTGCTATGAAGAATACTGTTTTGCAGGGGTCTAGCAAAAATTAAAAAAAAAAAAAGAAAAAGTGGGGGAGTGGGGGTGGGGAGAAGAGAGAAATCAGCTAAGCAAATAGTGTTCCCAAATACCCAGCAGGAGAAAGAGAGAGATGGGAACACAGCCTTTTCTCAGGGTTCACTTACTAAGATGTAGAAATTCAAGTGTTATCTTCTTTAAATCCACTTCCCTGAACAGTAACAGGTCTGGGAATTGTGTTTGATCTGTCTGGTGTTTTTTTTTTTTTCCCTTTATTCGCCAATCGGAGAGCGAGGCTGAGGCAGTTTCTGTGGAGAGTTAGTAAGTTAAACTCTAAATAAAGCTTCCAAATCAGAGGGTTGGGATTCAAGCAACAAATCAGTTTTGAGACGATTACTCAGTCACATAGCAGCTACTGAAAAAATAAATTTCTGTTGCCATGCCTCATGCCTGAG
Organism: Podiceps cristatus; assembly: GCA_000699545.1. NCBI lineage: Eukaryota > Metazoa > Chordata > Aves > Podicipediformes > Podicipedidae > Podiceps > Podiceps cristatus. Next base: position 16,376 of record KL289414.1, on the reverse strand, counting down.
CCAATAATTCCTAGAAGCCAACTGTAGTACATGTTATGTAGCTATTGTGGAAGAATAATAATTATTATCCCAGTTAACTTGAACCCGTTGAGTATGCAGAAGTGGTCTAAAAATGTCAGGGGAGGTAGGATCCTTCTGTTTTGTTCAGCAGCTGCACTGCAACACCACAGTGTAAAGGTGAGAGGCAGTTTTTTATACTTGGCTATAGACACTTGGTATAGTGACACCTGTCATGATATTAATTTATTTCTATACTGCAATGTAAAAAAAAATCTGTCATTAATATGGCAGTGGTGAGTTATAACAATTAAACATCACAACTTTTCTTTTACTTAAAGAATGAAATGATGTATCCGTGTGCTGCCAATTGGGTAACCATTGACAATTTTTCAATTATTTATTTGCCTTTTTAAATAGTAAGCAGGTATCTTGAAGAGGTGTGAAATTTTGTTTTATTCCATGCTTTTCTTTAAGCCTGTACTGCAACAAACGATCCTTGTCCACCTTACTATAAAAGAAATCTTCTTTTATCCAGTACAGCACATTATAAATGATAAGAAACTATTAGAATCTTTATTTATTTGTTGACATAGGTAAATTCAGTTTAAAATTTGTGTAAATGGAGGCTAAAATAGTGCTAAGACAGTAATGAATTCCACCCTCAGACTATAGTGTCTTTATAGGGATTGAGTGGGAAGGCAGTATAATTATGAATGCTGTAACATTATATGTGAAAAGATTAATATTTAGATAAGTCAAGTAACCCAAAGGGAATGAAGTGATTACCCATTTAGAACTAACTGTGCTGTGCATACTACAGACCACAGCCACAAAAAATGCTACCTGGTTACCGGTAAAATAAAAATGTTTTCTATTTGATATGGCATTATAAAAATACTGTGACTCTTCCTCAATTCTGGCCTCATTCAGTGGAAAGCTATCACGTCATCTCCTTTCTGTTGCCCCACAGTAGTAAAATCATTGCAGTTTGTTTTTAGGGTAAGCAGCTGATTTAGGGAAGCTCATGTGAAAAAAGCTGTCTTGCAACTTGCAAATCAGGTTTGTCAGCTCATAGCAGACAAGTAACTATTATTAGCGGTTACAGCAGGCAAGATATAAATGTCATTTTTTCTGAAAGGTGAAGTTAAACTTTTCAGTTTCACTAGAGAAGATTTCTGTCACAGTTTGAGACAGTGCTATATGTGGAAGCTACCACTGTACCATCTGTCATAGCAAGAGATATTTTGGGGCCACGTTGTAAGCCAGCTGATGACTAGCTCACAACCTTGGCCAAAATACTTTCTGTGAATTTAAGCTATGTATGCACTTAGGGCCTAAATTCATCTTATTCACGGGTAGGTCAGCACTTATGGAAGAGCTCCGAGGGGCTTAAGAAAGACAGGAATATACCAAATCACGCAGAAACATTTTGCGTGGGGATTAACGGGAAACCTAAACCTGAACATGCTTCTAACCCTTGAGTTCTGCTGATAGATAGGGTCATTCAGCTATCGTTCTTGCAGCCTAAGGAAATCGAATGGAGACAATATTTTGTCCAGTACTTTTAGCCCACCTTGCACAAAGAGAGGTTGTAATTTTCCTGAGCTAGTGTAAAATGTTAAACCTATTCGTCCTTTCAGTGATGAAAATCTCAACTTTTGACACTAATTTACTCTTTAAAAGCCATTTTTGATGCTTTTGACAGGAGAAGCTTTGCAAATATGAACACTTTGAAGATTATTGTTCTGAATCGTACTTAGAGACATTATATGTATGATTTTGCCAAAAGGTATCACTGCTACAAATGTGATATGTAGCTTTGATATTTTGGGTTACTGCAAGAAGGTGAAGGAGACATGCAGCCCATCTTGCAGCCTGGGAAACAGGTCGCTGCAGTTTAAAAAGCATCACACAGAAGCTGGTGAAGAGACTATAAAAAAGGTCAAGCCCACATCTGAGGAAAACAGGGAAAGCTGGCAACATGGACCAGAGAAACAAATGATTTCTTTTTGCCTGAACCACGTGCAGCTGACATGCAATAACTGCAGAGAGATTGCTGGGTGATACACTTTTCTACGGTGTCTTTTTTTTACCCTTAAATAAATAGCACTAAATTTTCTGAAAGCTGGCTGATCACAGGTAAACTCCTTCATTGTTCTTATGAGAGCTGTAGGGCAACTGCCAACCTTGTATTAGGTATCCTAAGGTCTGGAGGGAGGATAAAGGAACCATGACTGTAAATTCAGGTCTGGAGGCAGAGGATTTCACTTCCTCACTTGAAAGAAACTCAGACTTGCAACAGCTGAGACCTTAGCAGAATACCTTGTGAGGGACAGGCTGTAGTAACTGAACATCACAGGAACTATGAAGTTGGTTAAAATAATTGTCTAATCCATTTATAAAAGAGTCTATTGACCATTGAATCATGGAGCAAGGCTTCCAGATTTCAAAATAGGTGCACCATAGTCCCTTTGCATATTATGGTTGATACTCGTTTAGGAATACACAATGACAAACATATTTTGAATCTGAAGTTATATTCTTCAATGCTTACATATCAAAGTACATTTTCACCTTCTTTAAGCTTATTTCATGGTTATTTCAACTGCTGAAAATAATTCTGAATCTCAAAGCTATATTATCACCTTAACAAAATATAGTATTTCACCTGTGTGAGAGTGAGGGAAGAAAATTCAAAAACCTGTCCATGATTTTAAGGCTGGCTGTTGCCTAGCAACTCTGCTGAGGATGATGGGATGTCGCTCAGACACAGGCCAGGAGGCAGCTGGCCGGTGATGGTGGGCGCAAGGGACTTCTCCCCACACTCCCACATCGCCATCAGAAAAAGTCCCTGACTCCAAAAGCACCTTTCAGATGTCCAATGGAGCATTTCTATTTTATTTTCCATAAGTTACATTTTGCTGTTGCCCAGACTTTTAGGGATTTGACTTTCCATGCCATTCTGGCAGCTACACAACATGCCTACAGACTCATTTGAATGATATTTATACCATATGAGTTTTCTCTTCTGGCTTCCACTATGGTGCTGTACTGCAGTTGTTATTGGGCATGTAACCAAACTCCTCCCAATAAAACAGCTGAGCTGAAATGAATAAACATTTTAGGCTCTAGTCAAACAAGTTCAAAATCAAGCAGTCCTGTTCCTAACATTGGCCCAAATCCGTGCCTCAAACATCATCAAATCATCACACTACAGCGGCTGTCCACCCACTATTTCACATCTTAGTATCTTCTCCTTCAGAATCCTAAACAGTGTCTCTCTAAGCGCAGCTTATGGAACCCCACCACTGGTTAGAAAGCACAGCAAGCTATATATGATGTTCTTGCTTTGCAACATCTTACCAGTAGATTCTCCTCCCACTTCTCCATGAAAGTTTGTCACTGGTCTTTAGGGATTTCTCTGGGAAAGGCATGGGCAAGAGTGACTCTTTGCTGGCTTATTTATCATTTTGACAATATGCTCAAATTTAACTAAGTTTTTTTTTTCTTTTTTTTTTCTTTTTTTAATGGGAGTGGGAGTGTGGGGGAGGATTTTGACAAGTCTTGAGATTCTTCATCCTCCTCCTTTTTTCTAAGTGACTGTAGAAATGAGAAAAATTTAGATTAAGCTTTTGTCTGAGGGGAAAAAAAAAAAAAAAAAAAAGACAAACCGCACGAAGAATCTTTCTTCCTCCCAATAAATTCAAGATAAGGTTTTCACCGAGGACCACAGTACATACCTGGATTTTTACTTTACTTAAACTGAAGCCCAAGTTTCAGCTTGAACTTTTCCTAAGCTTATTCAAAACCTCAAACGATTCTATTTGAAAACCTGGACAAATCTGGGCCAAGCTTCAGCTCCCTTTAGGAAAGTTTCTAACATATTTACCTGTGTCTCTGTAGAAAATCTGATGTCTAAACAGTACTTTATATAACAGAAATATGGCAAAACTAAGTGCCACACCTAATAGAGATTCCTTAATACTTTTTTTCACAGATGTGTTTCACATTATAGATGTGATGAGTGCTGCTTTCATTTCTTTTTTTTTTCCTCTCCTCTTTCAATCTTTGCTGCTCTATGATTGATTGAGAAGTAGTAAGATTGTTACAAGCCAGAAGGCCTAGTTGTGAATGAACAGATTTATCCATACAGAGATAAAAAATATCAATATATATCCATATAGAAATTCGTGGTTTTCTATAAGAAACCTGTTTATTGATGGTTAACTCAGAAATTGTATCAAGATAAAACAAGGGGGAAAAAAGCAATTTATATTATCTCTTTTTAAATGTTTTAAGTTAAATGTGTAACTTTACAAGGAATTTGCACTAAACAAATGATTTCTCTTTTAACAGCAAGTAGTAAAATATTCCAGATACAATCAAAATTCTCATTAACACAGTAGAACAAGGGGACAGAAATTTTTTTGCCTTAGTCTATTTTACCCTTCACAAATCTCAGTTATATTAACTAAAAATAGAGACAGGCAGCAGCTTTTCAGCAGATTCAGCATGAGAAGAAAATGTCTAATAGAAAAAAAAAAAAAAAAAAGATTGTTTTTCTTGTTCTAGCACTTGCTTCGGACTTGAGAGACCCAGGCTGAGGTCTTCCCTAATAGTTGATTCTACTGCAGTACTGAGCCCAGGTGTTTAATAATGTTTAGTCAGAAACCAACAGGGCTGATCACAGAATGGCTGAGGTTGGCAGGGACCTCTGGAGGTCATCTGGTCCAACCCCCCTGCTCAAGCAAGGCCACCTACCGCTGTTGGCTCAGGACCGTTTCCAGTCAGGTTTCAAATATCTCCAAGGACGGAGACTCCACAACCTCCCTGAGCAACCTGTGCCAGTGCTCAGTCAGTGCTGTCACTGGGTACCACTGAAAAGAGCCTGGCTCCATCTTCTTTTCACCCTCCCCTCAGTTATTTATGTACATTGACGAGATCCCCCTAAGTCCTCATATGTGAGATGCTCCAGTCCCTCCATCATCTTCAAGGCCCTTTGCTGGACTTTCTCCAGTATGCCCGTGCATACTGGGGAGCCCAGAACTGGACTCAGTACTCCAGGTGTGACCACACTAGTGCTGAGTAGAGGGAAGGATCACCTCCCTTGACTTACTAGCAAGGTTCCTCCTCATGCAGCCCGGATACCATTAGCCACCTTTGCCACAAGAGCATACTGCTGGCTCTTGACCTGATGGGTAGGTCCAATACTGTAGGTATTAGTAAGCTGAAGGTTTCAGTGACTTATCTGTAAATGGAACACACTAAAGATACTTCTGGGTCAGGTTTGGACCTTCCATGAATTTCCCACCATACTATATTTAAAACAGGTATCAGAACACCTTACAACAATGTAGTCCATATACCTACTGGAGACAGCAATAGAACAGGAGCAACTAGTTCTACTTTTTTCCAGATTTGTGAGTCATCTTCAAGTGACATAATTCTCAGGTTTTTGGCTTCATGCAGATATTTAACAATATTTAACAAACAGGTGTCAGAATTCCATTGAAACCAATTTAGGTACATTTTTATTGCAACAATGTAATCAAAACTACACTGCCATTTTATGACAGTCAAATTATCTGCAGTTTGAAGAAAAGCCAGATTTCACAATATAACTGATAGGAACAAGATCAAAGAATAATCAGATGTTCAAGAGTCTTTCCCTCACTAAGCTGAAATATTAAGCATTCTTGTATGCCTGTTCTAGCAACAACACAACTGCTCCTCAGATAGGCTGATGCTTACGTTACCATTAGTTATGCTACAGTCCTAATTGCACACCGAGTATATTTGCAATAAAGCATTTTCTTTCTACTGAGCTGCAGAGTTATCACTCACTAGGTAGTAAACAGAAACACTGCTCACAGTGGGAATTGAAGATATTAAAGCCTTTTATTTATTTTTTTTTGTCCTTCATCTCACCAGGTCTAGTCCCTCTCCTGTGGAGATCTGTTTCTTCTCTCAGTTTGAATTTGGGCTGTATTTACTCCTTTCCATTTCTAGCTCATTGGACTTGATTCCTTAGTCTGTTTCCAGTTCAGTCGCTTTACCAAGTATTTGTGTAGTCCTTGAGTGTGTGCTCAATTTTACCCACTACTACTTTCTAGTCCATCTCTCACCTCACTTAATTTCATTCCATTTTTCTACTTTTCCACTTTCAAGTTTTACTCACTTGTATTCTGATTCCAGTGGAATGCAATTAATTTCTCTTCTTTTCTTGTCAATCTCAACTACTTGAGAGTAAACTAAAATGGGTAAGATTTGAAAGTGCAAAGGAATGCATTATTCATTGTCAATGAACTAGAATGGGAAAAGGAAATGACCATTATGGGCTGAACTATTAGAAAGGAATAGATCTGGTGGGCTGAATGGATAACAAAGGGGAAGAAATGTATGGACTGGGAATGGGAGATAGATTAAACTAAATTACAAAAATGAAATAAAAAGAGTAAGAAAGAGAAAGGGAACAATTTGAGGGGAAAAAAGATAAATAAGGTAGTAAGGAAAAAATACATGTAAGATAAAGTAGATCATGAAAAGAATAAGCTAGGCTTCATGGAAAGCAATTGAAAAATACCAAAGGGAAAATTACACAGATTCATCTGAAAGAAAAGTCCAAATATAAATTAATGCAAGATTAATGGAAAGATATGAAAATGAAAATAATTATAAGATTAGATTCTGCTTACGTGGTCATGATGGAAATAGCCAAAAAGAAACAGAACTGAATTACTTGTTCAGCCATGTCGATTTGAGTGCTGATAGGGTGCCTGGTGCTCTTTCAGTCACTGTTGTGAGGTACTGAGCTCAGAGGGCAGCACTCGATCGCCTGGTCATACTGGGTTCTGCAACAGTGACCCTCAAGTGGACTTCCTTCAGTATCTGGCAAGGATACAGTCCTCTTCTCTACACCTTTGTTACCTCAACTGGAGAGTATTGCAATGCTTTATACATGGGGCACACCTTCACTTACAATTTGTAGATGGAGTAGAACATCCCAACTCAGTCCTTTAGTAACATCTCACGCAGACAGCAGTTTGTTTTGACCTTTTAAATATTTTTTTTTAAATTTTTTGGGACTCATGTAGGCAAGAAACAAATTGTCTCTTTTTATGTCTCCTGCACAGCTGAAGTTACCTGAGGTACTTCAGCTAAAAGCCCCTTCATGGTAATAAATGAACAGGAGGAGGCTGATGGCAAAGTATTCTCAGCATGAAGTCCTTGACTTTGAACCAAGCTTCATTGTTTTTGCTGGGATCTCTCAAAAGCTAGATCTGATCATATCAGGAAATATTAAATGTCCAGGGAAAGAAAGGGGGACAGGAGAGATTACTTAGGCAGTAAGGATGAGCTGGTGGGACACTGCAGGTCAGAAGGAGAAGGGCAAAGGTGCAGGGATGGAAGATGAGGGAGAATTAGCTGATACTAGAATTTGAAAGGTGTGTTCAATGGTGGGTCTGGATCCAGACTGACTGATAATCAAAGAACTTGAACATAAACCAGAGGAGTGGAACCATTTTATGTATGATGACTTTAACCTCACCAGATTATTTTTCAATTTTGGTACAGTTTTGTACAATGTTTTATAGGAACTCTGTATAAATTAAAACAACATTATCTCTGTTCTGGGAACAGTACATATTAATTAGGACATGCTGGGCCATATATAAATAAAATAAGTAGCATAATGTATTCTGATTTGTTGAAGTTACCTTTCTAAACTTTATATTTCCTTCTTGTCAAGAGCTAGAAATCATTTCAGAGTTTGATACAGAGACACTGGCTATTGCTCAGTTATTTATTTTCTTCCCAATGCCTGAGAGGTGGAAGGACTGACTGAAGGTTTTTATTGTTCAGTTAGACCTTTGCACATGAGAAGAGCAGGATTCTGCATGCATGATGATAACATGTCAAGCAGTGGCTGTCAATGGAAGGGAGAAGTAAAGGCAGCCCAAGCTTAGGTGATCACCCTTATGACAGAGGAGTGCACAGAGAGGGATCAGACATCTTGTTGACGTCCCTGTGGAATGAAGGCAGTGAAATATTCTTGACAGTGGCAACCATGGGATTTCTCTCTTTGTCAGTGAAAGGAAAGCACAACTGACAGTCTCAGCCCGGAGTACAGCAGCAAGAATGTGAAAAGCACTGCAGGGTAAATGAGCCATGGGAAGAAGCACAGTCCATAGAGTGGAAAGGTAATTTTTAGAGCTTTAATTTAAAAAGAAGTATTACTAGTAAGTACCTTAAAAAAAAAAAAAAAAAAAGCGCACCTAAATTACGTCTCTCTATACGGTAGCTTAGAGGAAGAGTGCATGGGGTGCCATATGCTCATTCCATTTTCAGAAAATTGGAATGAAACATAAATCTTTTCAATTTTATTCAATTTACTCAACTTTGATTGTTTAAGTAAACTTTCCATGTTTTGCAAACCTGCTGGAGAAGTCAATGTGAAATATTCTTTATTGCTTATTTGTCCATTTCTTTACAATTGCTTAGCACCAGCATCAGCTGCAATATCAATATTTCTTCTATCATAAGGTAAATATTAGATGCTGTGACCATCATGCTACCAGCAGGACTCAAACTATTTACTTTCTTCTATCAAAGAAACACATTGATTTAGACAAGGAGGGATTGTGTTAAAAGACATTAAGCATTTTAAATTTACTAGATTAAGTATCAGAAAGGCTTCAGGTAAAGAATTACTTTGCAACTATTAATATAATAAAACAAAACTCATCTCCCCCGCTGAGTCACAATTTTAGGCAGAAACTGAACTGATTCCATAAATGTTTAGAAATTCTTTGCTAGTTTGAAATATCCTCAAGGATGAAGAAATTAACGTGTTCATTTGGGTGAAGCAGAGTTCATCTGGCTTTTCCTTCCCAGTTATTTCATTTGTCCAATACATCTAAGTCCTCGATGGTCCATTTGCCAAACAGTAAGGATAGAAGAGTTATATCCTCTTAACTCAGAAAACTCTTCCAACAGTACTTAATTACAGAGTGAGAGGTAACCCTCTTATATGGCTACTAGGGCCATATAAGCACCTGGAAAGTTAATACAATCAAAACCTATTATGTTTTTATTAACTTTCCATCATTTTAGTTAAATTTATGACACTAACAATTCAATATGT